>DVQP01001451.1:0-15462 GCA_018231745.1 Danaus eresimus
TTAAATGTTTGTTGTCTTACAATAAGTGTCATTATGTGTAACATATATATAAATAACAAAAAAAATAATAAAATAATAACAAGACAGTTATTGAAATTAAAGTCGTTTTTTATTGTGAATATTTGTGTTACTGTTTCCATCTACCAGAATTTTGGGTGAGTGTAAGATATTCACAGTGAACATGGTTAGATGATACCATTTATATTAAATAAAACCTAATAGATACACATGTTAGTTTTAGGTTCATTACATAATTACTTTATTATGATTAAGAAGTTTCGTACAAGCAGCAAAACAAAGAAATTAAGTAACTTAATATAAAACCCTTACCCGATTAAGCTTTGTGTTTAACTTTTTGTGTATATTTGGCTTATATGTTGTATGACATACTTCTGATCCAATTAAAAACAAATTTAGCCTAAATAATTAAAACAGTTATCTTTAGTTTTATGAGAAATATTTTCAGGTAGAACTAAAATCTATTTTTTTTTTTGAAATTTATTTCAATTCTAAATGTTTATTTTAAAAACCTCAGTCTCAAAAGTTTAATCTATGTTTAAAGTTTATGATCTGGAACCATTAGTGATGATTGACATTAAAATGTAGTTCTTAATGTAACCCTACTTGAGCCAAAACATTAAATCAAGGCAATTAAAACAGCTATTTCAAAATAAAAAATATTTTTAGCCAAAAAAATTATGATTATTTGGTATTGTTAGAAATCTCATAACTAATTCATTTATCACACTTGATGTAAATAATAATACATGCAAACTAAAACAAAATAAGTGTGCATAGATAATTATATCATTATTCAGATTATAACACAGTTAAATTTGTATTTAAGCAATAGATACAATATACTTAAAAGATTTTAATGTTCTGATGATTACTCTAATGTCCTTCTTTGAGTTTATTCATAAAGGCAAATTTAATTTGTATAAACGTAATAACAATTAACCTTCTATACTATTTGTGCAAGTTTAAAAAGTTTTAAGAGTTAAGGAAAAAAGGTAAACGTCATATCCAGAATCGATTTTAAGACCGTAAACTGTAAATTGATTATAACAGTCATTTTAACCTGTTTTGTAACTTATAAGTACTTAGGATTTTCAATTACAGTGGACACTCGCACAATGACGTCATTACATTGACAGTCAATAAACCATAGTAAACAAAACCATGGCTTCCATCTATCAATACCCGATTTTCTTATAAGAAAGTACAGCTGATACCTTTTGTCATACCGTGATTTGTGCAACTGTAAACGTTTTAAAGCATTAACACAAATTCAAGGATATCAAAGCTTACCGCGATCAGTAGTTGACAGTAAAACTAAATAACATGGCGGCATCTTGTCGCAACCGGTCTTAAAGGGCTTATAAATACCTAACGCAGTAAACACTTACTTCAGTTAATACTTTTATGATCCTTTTTCTCGATAAATTCACGTAAACACAGTTCAAAGGAAAATAAATAAGTTCATATCAGACACTAGTGGTAAAATGACGTAACATTCTCAACCTTCACGGTCGCACGGTAGGTACGAACGGCAGGTACAAGAAAGTTATTTTATTTCAAACACAATGGTCAACTTTTCACAAAAATATCACTTTACACTTTATTTACAAATTGCACTTCTGACAATGGTGACCCACCAAGTGTTTGACAAATTAAACTACCAAGCGACTTTTATTATTCTGCCAAAGAACAAACGTGACACGCAGTCAAGCAACCTCGTTCATATTTTTTAATTTTTCACAATCCGCGGCGTGTTATCTTCACAGCAGCAATCGGATACTTGTACTAAATTTCATTACAGAAAGTTTATCGAAATGTATATGGGAAAAGGTTCTGCACTGCAAAAAGGTATTTAGGATAATATTTTAATTTAATTTACAGTATAATAATTGAAAATCGGATTTTTTATACGATATAAGGAAATGTTAATACATTTTTATATATACGTAAGAATAACAATATTCACATCAACACTTATACGAATCTAGGTGATTATTTTAAAATAAACTGTTAAACATTTATAAATATTAAATATATCTCTCAACGTCACTGAAAGTTGATGGTTTCATTTCAAAAACAGAAATTATATAATTCGGTAAAAATAAGCACTAAAAAAATATATTGACAACCAGCAATTATCTAATGACATTTATAAATATTATAAAAGGATACTTCTCTACAATTTTATAATATCCATATATTTACTTTTTTCATATTTATTCCGAGCTTTATAGTAAGTATTTTGGAAAATGGCTTTGCCTTGGCATATTCCTTTAGAAGCTATTCCTAGTTTAAAGGAAAAAAAAGGTCCAGTTGAGACATCTCAATTCAAGCATTATTGTAATTTAAATATTCACGAAAACCCCATCGAAGAACTGCAAACGGGACTAATGTGTGAAATTGGAATGAATAATCGAGATCCTTCGGTTATACAACGACTAATAGCATCTGGAATGACGGTAGCTCGCTTGAACTTACGAGACTTAGAGCCTGATGCTTGTGCTCAGTTGATTCAAAGCATTCGTCAAGCTGTGTATAATTATAGCGCTGAACTAGAATTTGTTTACCCCTTAGCTTTAATTGTCGATGTTAGGGGTCCTGATATAATAACAGGAGATCTGAAAGGTGGCCCTCGTACAATAGTGGACCTGATCCAAAACGAAAATATAAGACTCACAACTGACGGTAGTTGGAGAGAATGTGGTACATCTGACTGTTTATTTGTTGGGTATGATCACCTCACCGAGTTGCAGCAAGGTGATATATTATACGTTGACAGTCTTACGTCTGGAAAAATTAAATTAATTGTCTCGGAAGTTGGAGACGACTCAATTGAATGCTTTATTGCCGTCGGCGGAACAATAGGCTCTAAAATGACTGTTCGTATATCGAAAGTTCCTACTGAAATAGCACCACTTGATAGAAAAGAACGGCAGAGTATTGAATCTATGGCTTACAGTGATACTTCGCAACAAGCTTTTGAATATATGGAAGATCAAATTGCTTGGGCTGTTGCGTCAGACATTGATGCAGTGCTTGTGCCGAATTCTCAAACCATTCAAGACATTCGTCATGTTAGAGATATCTTGTCTGAAAGAGGAAAACATATTCTTGTTTTTGCCTGCATTGACTCCGTTATAGGACTTGATAATATTGATGATATATTATTTGAAAGTGATGGTATATATCTAGACAGATGCATTTTGAGTACTGACTTACCTGTAGAAAAAGTATTTATTGCTCAAAAAGTAATTCTTGCCAAATGTAATGAAGTAGGAAAACCTTGTATATGTAAAGCTGTTATAAATGAGCAAATACCAACATTGTGCGTAACCGATATAGCCAATCTCGTATTGGATGGGGCTGATACACTTTCATTAGAATTACACTATGATTCGCCCTTGAAAAAATTTTCTCCTGCATTTGACGCCGTACGAATGGCAGAACATTGTCTGGCTGCAGCAGCAGTCATTTGTAGGCAAGCAGAAAGAATAACTTGGCATCCTAAATTTTATGGGAACATTGAGTTAATGCAAACTCCTCTAGAGGAACCAACAAAATCAATATGTGTGAGTGCAGTAGAACTGGCCATGCGTTCTCAAGCTGTCGTTATTATTTGCTTAACAAATTCTGGGCGAACAGCTAAAATTCTATCACATGCTAAGCCTACATGTCCCATTGTTGCAGTAACGAGGGCATGTCATACAGCAAGGCAATTAAGATTTTGGAGAGGCGTTCGAGCAATGCATTACTTTGAAGTTGCTAAAAGCAGCTGGCTTGTTGAAGCTGATGCCCGAATTCACGCTGCACTTGATTATTGTAAAGCTAAGAGGTTACTTCGTGCTGGCGATCCTTATGTTATAGTAACCGGTTCAAGACGTGGAGTTGGGTATTGTGATGCTATACGACTCTTATATGCGAGTGCCCGTGAAACCGTACTGGTAGATTAAATTGAAAAAATTTATATATTTAATTTGTTGCTAAAGAATTTTAAATAAAGTTTAATAATCTATCTGTTTGAGCTTATTTGAGCTTGAAATATTCGAGTATGCTAATGGAATTATAACCGGGCAAAAATTTTTGATTTTAATCTTTATAATAAATTTGTATTTGTCTTCAAGTATATTTCTTTAAATAAGAAGCGATTTCTTCAGTTAAATTCTTTAAATGGCGATATGAAAGGTTCCTTTTTTTTAACTCTATATGATAATATAACTAATGCTGTTTTGTTTACGACCTCTCATAATTTTCAGGACGGGATAAAGAATAGCTTGGGTTCCAATGCATGTTTTGTTATTTTACGTTCTTATATTGTCAGCTGATAATTGTCATCTGTCAACTTAAATTTTGCTGCCGACTCTAAACAATTTGAATTTGGCGTGAGTTTAATAGGAATATATTTTCCTATATTTTTGTTTATTTCTCAATATATGGTCTGTTATATTTATTTTCTTAATAAAGCGAAGTCCTAGTACTCAGTAAAGTAAATAAAAGTCTTAGCAATTTATATTTTAGGCGGCAAATCATAGGTATTTTATGTTAAATATAACCGTTAATTAATATTAAAAATTAAATATGTTAAAGAAACAATGTAGTAGCTCATCTGTCAAAAGCATGTTTTGACCTTGAAAGCATAATTTGTTGTCAAATTATTATTAGGTTTGCTAAGTTGGGTTACAAAGTTGCAAACATCAGTTTTTCCTGTAAGAAAACTTACAGGTAAGTTTTGTATTTATGTTTATTACTAGAGTCTGTATAGTAATTAAGGGGTTCAAAGCATAAAAGCGACCTTCTTCTTGAACCTTCATATCCTGATACATAATCCAGCTGCATCACTAAAAACAGTAATTTTTATTACTCTTAAACTTTCCTGTCTGCATAAATTTTTATCTACATC
The DNA here is from genome assembly GCA_018231745.1 of Danaus eresimus. NCBI lineage: Eukaryota > Metazoa > Arthropoda > Insecta > Lepidoptera > Nymphalidae > Danaus > Danaus eresimus. The sequence continues at coordinate 4,919 of DVQP01001451.1, forward strand.
CCTTTTGTACAAAGTTCCAAATTCTTATATTAATAATCTATAACGACCCTCCATTTGTGATTAAAATATATGTTGGTGGATCCCCTGCTATAAAACATAAAATTCAAAATGTAGCCAAGAATGACATTATAATTGTTGCTTGTAAATGGGCCAAATGAAGCTTGCCTGTTAAGTATATAAACCTCACAAATATGATGTGTAAATATGAAGAATAATTCTGAAAATGACACTGCTAAAAATTCTATGGAAATACTGTCAAATAAATCTTCTCATCCTAGTCTTCTCTCCTTCTATTTTCAGAGTAATTCTAAAGACATAATCAGAGCTTTTGTTTTTGGATTCAATACCACTTGGCTCAAAATAATTGCAACACTCTTTTATATATTGGTCTGCAGAAACTAAACTGCCACTAATATTCAGGTCAAGCCATTATTAGTTTTTGTTTTGTGGCAGATAGCATACTACTTACTGAATTTACCAGGCACAAGAACAACAAAGTATATATATTATGTTGGCACCTATCCTTTATACTTTTTTTACTCAGACAAAAATTACCACAATCTCTGCACTGTTAAACCATTGAAAGAAAGGAATTGTTCTTTGACTCTATGAGAACATTGTTTTCTTTTAATTCAACTCACTTCCATCTGTTTCTTTAATTACATTCATCAATACACACACTTGAATTTTCATTGCTCTAAACCTAGTCACTTTATTCAATAAACTTAACTATCCCAATTAAAATCATATAAAGTACTTGAAAAAGCATTAGTTTAAAAGAATTGGATTGAATTATTTTTCTAAAACTCATTGCTTCTGATGTGACCATAACTAAATTAAGAGACTTCCAGCTTTTTATGTTAAGGAAATTCTAGGTTTTATTTTATTCCTAATTTGGATTTTGAGTTATGCATATTGACAGATGTCTAGGAAATAATTTATTATTTCTAACTTTTACATCCACCACCTTGGAATGATCAATGCTTGTACCTTAAAGCCAGTCAGCTGAAGTTTACTATTATTTCGATATGTAGGTGTCTCAATGTCTCTGTTACTTATTTTTCATCTTCTTTAGGATAGTTATGAAATTGCTTATAAACTTTGATATTATTAAAATCCTTTTGTATCACATAAATTAAAGTTAAAAACCTTCCTTGAAAATTGTCAGAGCCTTAATTGATGATATCAATCAAATTAGCCTATCATTGCTAATGCTAAAATGTACGCTTCCCCTAAAGTGAATCTACAGTCTACCCACAACAGTCCTCAAATCTTTCTTAGGTTTAATCGAACACTGTGTCCATGGAGGATACTAACTTCAATATTTAGACCCCATAGCAACATGCACCTTGTAGAAAATTTGCCAAAGTTGAGTTTGAAAAAAGAAATATTTTTTTTTAATCAAATGGTTAAAAAAATAATTACTGCCAACATTTTTTGCTCATGCTCCGGCTGACTTTATGATAATGATGATGAATGGAAACATTTTAAAAACCATTATTGTCTCATACATGAGAAGTTTTACAATTTCAGTCTGCCAGATTAGCAAGAAATTAGTTTTCTCACGGCTTTGTTGTCAGTCCTTTGCTTTCTAGGATTAACTTGCAGTTAATTAATTAATTCATTAACAGCTATTGCAATGTCTTTCAATATGTTGAAATATTATGTTGACTATAGCATGATACATCAGAAGACATTAGTCATAAATAATCATATTCCAATCTTTTCTTGTCTTTGAGTTGCAAAATTTAAGTAAAATTGTAAACAAAAAACAATTGAAGCCCCTTATTTTCAATTATTCTCTTAAAGGAGAATATAACAACTGAATAGAATTTTTAAACACATTCAACTAAAAAATTATTTGTTATTAATTGTTCCCTAAATGACATGTTAATTTTTTTTATATTTTATTATGTATTATATATTTTTTTTAGAATATCATAGTGATGATATTTATTTGAGTTGAAGAATATTATAAATAAATATGTCTTTAGAAGAGACAGTGCGTGAAACATGTTCAAATTTAACATCAGCTCGAGCTACAGACAGAAAAAAAAGTGCAGAATCACTAAAGGACTCTCTTTCAAGAAATGCTGTTCCTACATTATTGACAAATAATACATTAAATAAAAAAGGATACAACTGGAATAATGTCTTTGATGACATAAATGACTACATATTGAAGGTTATCATATATTTTATTCCAAGTTTTACTTGTTATTGAAAAATCTATGCATATATTATAGAAATTTTAATTGAATACTTACATTATAAGATATTTAATATTATTTTTTTGTTATCATTACATTACATTTTGTCCAAAACTAAGTTATATTACATTCTTTAAACAAATTTGCAAATTATATTGTTGAACAAGTTTTGTTATAAGGGAATTTTATTTTTTTAGGAAACTGAAAAGTTTGAATCATCAAAAACATTTCAGACAACGACAGTCCCCCTTTGCACCAGTTTATTGCACCTCTGTTTAGCTGGCTCTAATAGAGGTACTTATTTGCCATTATTTCAAATGTATTTTTTAAATAATTTTTTATTATAAAAAAATTAAAATTATTGCGTTAATTACAATATTATCTCATATTATAAAATTAAAAACAGTTAGTACGTCTTTTTGTTATTGTAATGGTTTTAAAACAGTGAAAAACATTATTGTTTATAAAGGTAGTCTTAATGTATGGTAGAAAACGGTATTTAAATCCATAATTACACAAAACAATTCTAAATGATTTTTTACTTAATTTTTAAGGTAAAGCTTATATAAAATGCGACAAAATAACAAGAGCTTGTTTAGATATATTGAACAACACCCGTCTCACTAACGCCATTGGGGATGCATACATAAGTTTACTTTACAAACATGTGTTAAATAATGAACACCACTTAAGTTTTATCACACCATCCACCTGGGAAAGTAAGTGTTTTTTATTTAAGGGAAAATAATAATATTTTATTATAAAATATATTCTTAATTCGGTCCATTTTGTAGATTTATTAGATATATGTCTTGCAACATGTGGGAAACAAAACTCATCATTGGATGATCTGTTAAAGATAAGACTTTTGTGGCTTGTTTTAAAAAATGCCTGTTATTATTGTCAGTTCAACAAACCATTGAGAGATTCTTTGAGTGCCATAAACAAGTGTTGTGTGAAGGTTTTAAATAATAAAAAAATTCAAGAATATGCATTGGAAATCGTAATTTTGCTACTAGAAAATGTAAGTACCTTCGAAATCACTTGTTAAGCATTCATGCAATATTTAATTTGAATTAATATTTTCAGTTGTCTTCAGAGAGCCGCTTAACAGTATGTGAATTCATTGAAAGCATTTTGCCATATATTTTCAAGATTTATGAACAGAGTATGGAGCAGAGAAAGAAGGTGATTTTGAAATATCATTTCTAATATACATTTATAATAGGACTTAAATTCCATAGCGGACTGCTTTCCGAAAGTCGACTTTATTGCAATTAGTGTAAGGTATATTTGCCATTGTGTCATTTGAATTTACTTGATGCACTCTACCTTTCCAAGGCTAATCAGACTACATACACGTCCTTTGTTACTTTCGTCAGTCAGAATATGTTTTTCGCTGTTTTCGGACTAGGACAGATAATAGCTTATAAAACTTTAATTCCGTGAGTATTTGAATACGATATTTTGTTACTTCTGTATAAAATGCCGTCCTTTGTGAGGAATTATTTGTTGAAGATCGTCAGTTCTTGTGTTCTGGTCTTCGTAGAAGATTTTCATTATTTAGTACGTTGTACTCAAATTTGGGAATACGTTAGAATAAAGAGGATATACGATTTGGACAAGTTAGCTGTAGCTCTCGGTAGGCGGATAGACGGTAGTCCAAAAAACCTATATTCTTGCACTCGTACCGATAGCCTGATAGTATCTTATTTATTAGGAATCCTCATGCATTCAGTTGTTTTCGGGGGCTATTTCAGTTTAAATGAAGTTCCAAGGTAACAGCATAACCATTACCAGCTCTTGCATTTCCGAAGTCTTGATTGTATATTCATCATAGCAATAAGCCGGGACATTACAAATTAATAGAAATGTGTTTTATTCTGGTAGGAGATGAATTGAAGTAATGCTAGTGCATAAGAGAACTGTTCGAAGCAAATATTGCGAAATATGTACTAATTTTCGATTCTATTTTTTGTTTTTATTTTTCTTTCTTTCAAAAAACTAATACTCTTTTTCTTATCAAGAGCTCGATGTGTATTTTGTCTTATGTTGTACAGGTTTGTACATAATTTTAACCAACATTTAATTTATCTTTAAAGCATACATTTCGTAGACACTAAGCTATGACGTAGTTTAATTAGTAATGTCTGAAATTTTATTAAAGTTATAAGATATGACATGAAAGTATAGCCACTAAATTTCTTTAATTATTATTACCTTTAATATAAATCTTTTGAGTTTTAAAAATAATGAATCACATAAAATTTGATGTAATGTGCTGTATAATCTAATGTGCTGTAACTATGACTTTATTTCTAGTCATTGCTGTTTAAATTGTGCGAAATAACGATGAAAATTCACAACCCACTGGGAGCGTTGGAGACCAGTGATAGTTCGCTGGCATACAACTGGGAAACGTGGACCAAACATATTGGCAGCGTGTTAGAAATTGTCTGTCTCGAAATCAGCGACGTACAGAGGATGAAAAAACTAACCGATACATCCCAAATGCGATGCGGTTATTTCTGTTATGTGGGCGCTTCAGCGTTCCACCAGGTCGGCTTAATGAATTATTCAAACAACTTATACGTTTTGTGCCTGTGAATAAAACACAATGAGTTATAGTTATTTTTCTAAAGGGTTTTGTTATTGATACTATTAAAGCTAAATTTTGTATTTGTTTGCTTGTTTCGTACCTAAACATGTTAGAAACACAGAATTTTTATGCATGATATGTCAAATTTAGAATGCAGAAAGTTCCTGCACTTGTTATAGAAATTCTATCTCTGATAAGACCGTGAACACGATTAGAGTTTAGATTTTAAAATGAATTAAGACAACTCATTTATTTCTGTAATAATATTATGTATGCACTTTGAATAATAAGTCAGCATTCACAATTATGTATAAATATGAAACTATATATTTTCATATCTTCTGAACAGACATTTAATATTATCGAAAAGGCAACAGACGACGTCTCAGAAGTTGGTAATTCCGCAAAGAAGATAAGAAAAAATTTTAACACCAGAAAATGTTTTAATGAGCTTATTGAAGAATTTCGTCTGCATCCTACAGCGTGGTAAGTTTTAATTTTGTTAGTATTCTTTTAAATAAATCTGATACTTTCGGATTACTACTGCTTTTTTTGATTATTTTAAACTACATAGTCCCTTTTCCATCCCGTCTGTCTGTGGTCACGGTTGCTGCAAATTAACCGAAACATTGGATGGGTGTTGTTTTAAAATAGTAAAAAACGCAATAGTACATCCGAAAATATTAGTATTATTTAAAATATACATATTTGCTGATCTTTTATTTCTTCAGCCTGTACATAATGTTCGTTGTTCCAGGATCGGCATAATACATTTGTATGTGAAAATGTTTCCTATGTCGATTAGTTTTACGGAATACATAAATCTTGCGAGGGCCTTTGAAAGCATTATTCAAGAAAATCCAAAATGTTTTGACTGGGACAAATTTGAAGAATTAACTTGCTTGGTTATCAAAAGCCTTTTATTAAATCAGAGTGAAAATATGTATGATATTTTATTACCTCTCTGGAATGCGTGTGTCCGGTAAGAGATAAGAGCTGAAGCCCTTTCGCATTGTCTTTAACATTTGTGTTAAAACATGAACCTGGCAGGAATAATAATTATTTAATTCTTATTTTCATAACACAGAAACGCCGCAATAGCAGGGAACCCACAAAAAGCCATACATGCAGTATTGTTACAAATTTTAAAAACTCTGCCCTTAAAGTATGAAATTGTTAAACCATTATTATTACTTTATATCGAAAAGGGTATGCCCGTTAATGATCACACTGCAGCCACACTAAACGGATTGTGTCATAAGTTTTATATAAAAACTTGTTACTCAGAGATGAGACAGAAATATTTCGCATGGCTAGTCAATGGAAATATAACGAATCTGAGCGTGGATTGTGTAAAAGATTTAATTTTGAGGCTGATTAGTAATGATAATATATCAATACACACAAAATTATCTGCTGACGATGAAAATGTATACGACGTTATATTTAAACATACAGACAAAAGTCTACTGTACAATGAATTCGAATATCGAGTGACTGATAAAGAAAAAGAAAGCGTTAAAAATATAGAACACTTTGAGGTGAACTCGGAATTGAATGCCGTAGTAGAGGAGCATCTAGAGAAAACAATTATTATAAATAATGATGGTGACCTTATAAAAAATTGTAAATATTTAGAAATTATTATCGCATACATCAATCTCTTATTGAAATACAAACTAAAAACACCCGATGAGGTTGAATCAACACTGATATTCATTAAGCTTCAAAAAGCCTTAGAATATTTATATACATCACTGACAAAGGTTCTTAAGTCTGATGTACAAGTCCGAGATAAGACAGCAACACTGAAATCGGTACAGCGCGTACTCATGAGAGACTATGAACCTTTACTTAACAAAGTAATCAGAAGCTACATAGAAGAGGACTGTTTTAATTGTATACACGACGTCATAAGACAAGACGTGTCCAATGATGACGGGGATAATTACTATGACGAGGAAATAGAGTTTACACCCATGGGCTTGAAACTGAATTGCATTCACCTACTTGCGGCATATTGTAGACATCGCAGTGAATTTACAGACGACATTATGAAGTGTGTATTAGATCCTGATCTGTACAACTTCTCAACCAGCTGGGAGATTGAGGGCGCATTAAAATGCATGCAAATTATTAACGAAGCTAACATGGAACACCCAACGATAGGTACATTTTTTATGTCGTTACGTATTTGTGGAAAGTTTATTTTGTATTTTGCATAACCTTTCATTAAAGCTTTGTTCGTTTTTGACAACGTTGCCTATTTGGTTATGGTTGTGCCCTTAAACTGTAATGCTTTTTTAGAATTATTGTTCGGACTGATTAAAAACATGTGCAGAGAGCTATTTAGACGGCCAGAGGCAACACGAGGTTTGCTTTTGATTGTAAAAGAGATGCTTGGTCAAATCTGGTCTGCTGATCATGACGATGAAATACTCCAACAGAATTGTTTCATTATGATCGACAGTTTCTCTCAGAGATGCAAAAGCCTCTTTTATCCACCCGACGTCGCCGCTCTGATATACGAATGTATCGCTAGAATCGTTGAACTCAATAATAAGCGAAATCTAGACCCACGATTTAAAGACGTTTTAATAGATGCAATAAACAGAGATAATCATACAATCAGGTTATACTGCTGCCATTTGTTAAGCCTCATGATGGATGGATTCTCAGAAGACGACCTTCAAGAATTGACAGCGAAATTAAAGAATATATTCGTCATAAAGGTATGTTAATTTCAAATAGTTGATGTTATTTCGTCAGTCATGTTATAACATATGTTGTATGTGAAGGTTTCAGATAACAAGGAAACCGTGCTACGAGATGAATTAATGAATCGAACAACCGCTGTTTTACACTGTTTTTATGTCATGGGATTGTCAAAACGATTTCCTATAAATGAAATTGTTATCAAAGTGATCGAGTTTCAAAGCGAGAAGAGTATGGACCAAGCTATAGTGAAAAAAGTCCTCAATATCCTAACCACAACCGTAACTCGTAACAGTATAGAAGCTTATATGAACAGCAATATTTTAAGAATATTGGAATACTGGTTTCAAAATAATAAACAATTTGAAGAGCTCCCATTGTTTCTATTCGGTTTTGAGAATATAGACGAGTTAATTCAAACACATCTTAAATGGCTCGTGGCCACTGACATTCTGTGGCGAAGCAAGGGGGTAGTAGAAAATAGCGCTGTTTTAAAATACGCTACCGGACAAACACTTGAAAGCACGATTGAAGTTAGTATAATTACCGCAGCTGTTTCATAGTCAAGTTGCTTAGAATGGAGTTTAAAGCTTAATAACTTTCATTTCAGATGTGCTTTTGCAATATTGTAGCGCTGAGTTTACCCGATATTGTGATAGAGAAATATAAAATACAAACTGGAAGATCAAATGAATCGAGGACGGCGGAGGCTAGCAGAATGTTCCAATCAACAAGGAGGATTTTGAGAAACGATAAATGGAGTAATTTGTTTGTTGAGAATTTAGGAGATATATTGCTACTGACAGCTGAGAATGTTTGCGACCCTGACGACGCCTCTCGGCTGTTTGGGTTCCAGTTGATAAACAAAACTGTTTCTTACACATATTCCAAACACGTTTTTTCCGGTATATTGGAATATTTTGGGGTAGATACAACATATTTATCTATTACAAACATAATTTATTAGATATTACTTTAAAAATATATTTTCAGGAACTCATCGATGGATGTATCATGCAGTATTTATGTGAAAATCAGCCGTTGGTTCTGCTTAACGTTCTATTCAAGTTATGGAATAATGTATTACTTGAAAAAATTTTCGCAAACAAAATTTTGGCCTTTCACGCTTACTTGGTGTTCATAGACAAAATTCCATTCGGTTATTCATCCGATTCTATTCTCTACACATTTGCCTGTGTCAGTATATGTAACGGTTTGAAGGAGTCCAAAACAAAAGATGATGTTAAAATCTTCGTTGATGGTTTACAAAAAATATCAAGAAGAGTTAAGGACAATTGGAAAATACGTGACGAAAAATCTAAAAAGTTTATGCTGTCAAAAATAGTAACAGTTTTAGATTTAAAAATCTCAGAAGGTTTCGAGGAATGTGACGGTTTACTGTGTTATATCACGGAGGATATAAAACAAGGCTTTGCGGAGGACGAAGATGTAGTCGACTATGTGAAAGTAATGTCTCAGGGCAGATCAGCAATATATCCAATGATGTCAAAAATACTCTTTTGTGATAAACTAAAAACTTTTACCTCCAATTTGTCGAATGCAAGGTAATTATTTTTATGTGTTACTCATCAATAATAATAAAAACTCTTCCGGCTGCACTCACTGGCCTGATCAAACAATTCGTACAGTATGCCTATATTAAAATGCAGGGTTTTTCAATGCAATACCTTACGCGTCGGGAAGTCTTTTAATCGCGTAACCTATAGAGAAATTGCCTGAAGTCAAGAAAGCTTATTACATAGCATAAGCATTAAAATGGTTAAAAAATGTGAAAGTCTTATCTATTCGTAACCAAATATCAAGATATAATAAAAAAACTATTAGAAAAGTTAAGTGTAAGGCGGTTATTATTATTTTTTATGTAAAATAAGCCTTGTGATGAAAAATGTAAATATAGATAAATCATGAATTAGCATCTAACTCAATATGTACCCGTATGCTTGTCTCAGGAACGGTTAAATCTATGATTAGACAATTTTTCCTAACATTTTATCTAATGCTAAGGTTTTACTTCACATGAAAGTTCTGTTCAAATACTTACACGCTTGTATTTAATTTACAACCCCATAGTATAATGGTAAAACAAAACTTTTTTATTTAATGACAAGAAAACCTAAAATTTACTATAAATTTTGCAGCCACAGGACACTTGAAAAATTACATTTATTAATTAAATGTAATAAGAAATTTATGAATGATATTTACATGGAAGCGAGTGACAAGGGATTTTCGGAAGATTGTAGAAATAGTGTGGTGCATCAAATAATTTCCACTTTATCAAACATAGTAAAGACTACATCCTATGAAAAGGTAGTCTTTTAAATTTATATCCACTTTATTCGTGTGATCACCTGTATATACTTCAATAATCATTGCGTTTTAGCAGAATTTATTTTTTGTCATACTTCCAGGTCATAATAAAATCTTGTGAGTGCTTAGCAGAGATCGGGTGTTACGATATAAAAACACTCGTGACAGTCCCTCCTACAGATAAAAGCAGAATTGTTGATGTTAGTCCCAAGCAATACTTTGCCGAGTCTGCATTGTCGTCATTGGCAGAACATCTGTTTGACGACGATCCCACTTTAAGTAACGCTATAGCCATAGCGATTGGCAATCTTTTAATGTACCGAGACGGAAAAATAGCTTTGGGTGAGAATCATAAAAAAAATATTTATTCATGAGACATATCAAATTATTAATATTGTATATTGATATAAACAGATGCCGTGGAAAATGAAAAAGATATGTTGATGTCTCTATCGACGGCTAATTGTAAAACACATGCTGCATACAAAGTGGAGAATATAAAGTTTGATTTGTACAACGCTATAGATTACTGGATACCAAACAGAGATGAAGGCCTTGACCAATGGGTCACGAGAATAACTTTGGCTTTGCTAGATATGGTTTCATCATCGTCCAATTATTTGAGATCATTGGCTACTGTTTGTGCGAAGAAGGTAAATACTACGCGTAATATATATATATATATATAA
>DVQP01001452.1:0-15462 GCA_018231745.1 Danaus eresimus
CAGTCTCAGAAGCCAGAATTAGCGTTTATCAAGTATAGTATATAATTAGTTCATGAATTATCGATAGTAATTCGTCTCACATAGTTTTAAGCCAGATCACTGTTTTAACAAATCGACATTAAATATCGTATTGTGTCGAACTATTTGTACATATTAATTAAATACTTCGTTATACAAATCGACGTCACAAACAAATTTTTTATAAAATATCGCAAAACATTATCACATGCGATTGCGTACTATTAAAAGTTTAATTAAACATAATTACATTAAGCTATTATCACCTCAAACAGCTTTTCATTATTTTGTATGAATTGTATTATCAAAAAACATCTGACCTATCGTTTTGATTTTGATAATGATTGAATTTTTTTAGTATATTTTTCCGTATTATAATATATAAAATTTCTTATTGATAGTGATATTCTTATTCCATCAATGATAATGCAAGTTTTTTTATTATGGTAGAGTATTTAAAGAATTTAGTTACATTATATTTAAACTTACCCTTTAATAATGACATAAGTCGCGGAAACTGTAAGTCCGAGATTAAAAAAACTCATCCATAAGAATGACATGACACTATTGTATAAGTTTCACCGCACTGAACATTAATTTAAAAAATTAAATAATATCAAAGACGAATAAAAAACCTCTTTTTTAATTCGAACATAAATTGAAGACAACAAACAAAAAAAACTAAATCCATACTTGGAACGTGAGTGAAACAACTATTAGAGTTTAAAAATTACAAATTTTGATCGAGGCTTCAATATACAGCGTTACCGTACAGCTACAAATGAATGTTACATAAAGTCATTGCTAGGCTAACAATACAAGTTTGAGTTTCCCCACCCACAACTTCAGGTTTGTTTATTATTTACTAGCTTTTGTCCGCAGCTCCGCTTGAGTTGATTTGAAAACGTCGTCCGAAATGTTGCCCATGACCTTAACCCATTAGTTATATACGTATTGTATCTACAGTTGTATGTTCAGAATGTAATGTGAATGTTATTTAAAGTAAATCGGATACAACTTCACTTTAAACCGATCCATCGAAGTTAAAAAGTCCTATTTTTATTTATTTTAAGTAAATTATGAGAAAAGATAATAAAAACAAAAAAACCTCTTTACTTTAAATAAAATCTGAAAAAGGGTTTAATCAAAAGTTTATCACAATATATAATTGAATTCATAAAGCTCAGAGGATAATCAAACACAATTTGATAAATATTAATTAATGACTATAATTCTTGTAACCTACATTTGAAACTAAGAAAATATATAACCAGCGAACGTAATAAATACAGCGAGAAGAATACGTGCAACTTTTAATAACAAAAACCCACAAAGCCGAAAATATACTCGTATGTGACAAAAACGTGTTCGCAAACAATGGACAAAAAATTTGACGAGGCCTAAAGCCGATGTTTATTTTGTTGATAGTTTTAAGACCGTGACTTTCGCAAAGTAAACGTCAAATCCAACAATATTTTAAATATTAATCAAATGTATATTTTTTGTTAATTTCCTATACGGAATTGCTTTTCCATATACGTATATTATTTTAATATTGAAAGAACAATATTTTGATGCTAACAATATAGCGAAGGCATTAATTAATTTACAGACGAGAAATTCTTTAATTTGAAAATAAACACTGCGTTAATTCAATATCATCAGTTCATTGATTATCCGTTAATGTACAAATTATTTGAAGATATTGCTTAGTGGTAGTCGTATAAATATGTAAATCTAACTTCTGGCAGTCTGACAGAAATTAGTCATAAAAGCCATAAAATTTTCTGTTATATTTCATTTCCGTATATTCCAGATATTTATTTTAACCAAGCCTTATACATTCTATACATTAAAGATAATATTTTTTTATTTCAACTCTACTACTTTTGCTGGCACCCATAACAATGGACTAGTCTTATATAGAAGAAGCAAAAGAATGGATATTTTTTTCTCACCAAATTCTATACGTAATAAAAACACGTGTTACACATTTAGAACAACAGATGAATTGGTTTCCAAGGTCGATGATTCAATTTTGACTTGCCCTTTATGGGAGCTGGTTTGTTTATTAGCTACAGGTTTGCTTAAAATAGAAAATCGTAAGAAATACATTCATATTAGTAGGAATGAGAATTTTAGATGGCTTGCTAAATTTCCTTAATTACTTTTTGATACAATTGTTTTAGGAAACGGAAGATCAATTCGGATCATTGACCTTCAGTAGGTCAAGTATAACCTCTCTTATCCAGGTCACAGTTGAAACGACGTCATCATACGACACTCGAGATTCTTTCGTGCTTGTTACAAAGTAAGAAAATCATAAATCTCTTTTATACGCCAACAGGAATGTTATATTTTAAGTCTGTATAAGAATTAAATTTTAACTTTAACTTTGACTTTGTTACCTGTTAATAAGAAAACAAATCTAATAAAGGTATACTACATATTGTCTTCCAAACTAATAAAGGATTTATCAGAATGAAATGCTTAAAGCCAAAAGTTTATATTTTAGATTAACAAATAATAATTTATTTATCCAAAAATATTTGCAAAACGTATTATTTAATTTGCTATATCATCTTCGTCATCACAGATATATTGTATTCATTAATATATAATAACATATACCAGAAATACATTAAATCTATTTCGTTCATATAATACGCACAACGTATAAGTATTCGGCCTTGTGACCCAGAATAATAATCTAGATAAACATCTTAAACACTACCAAATTTAAGCTAAATAATAATACCGCCTATAACATAAACAAATATTCAATACTTAAGTTGAAGATAATTCTTAAATATTTTGACAGGCGCTTATTTCGCAACAGTAATGTACAATTCGTTACGTTAATTTAATAACGCACACAGATAACATTGCATTAAATAGAATCGCATTGTCGATATGATCGTTCACGTCAGCTGGAAGGAAGTAGCTTTAATACGTGGAAAAAAATATATACGAAGGTTAAAGGGCCCTTCCTGCAAAGTTTGTGTTTAAAAATCCTATAGCAGATACACAGAGGAATAAAATAGTGATGACAGCAATTTGTCTGACTAGAAATTTATAACGAAAAATGTTAGAGCTCCTTAGAAATAGTTCGGATACCAAAATACAGATGACGCACGTGTAAAAAATAGAATCATTAGTTGTAGATGGCGCTATTAGAGATAAAATATTCAAATTGGAACTCACCTAATATAGCGCGCAAGTGGCCTTCAAGGGTTTGAAGGATTGTCATCTTGATCTCTTTCACAGTTTTGCCCAGGAACTGCTCGCAGGCGGTGGTGAGCAGCTCATCCTCGTTCATGATCTTACATTGCGCGACTCCGGTCACAGTTAAGGGAACACCCTGGGCTGTTTCCACATACTCACACATTGGGTTCAATGTCATAACCTACAAATGAATAACGATACTGTGGCATTAAGTTTCAACGTAATCTGCTGCAATTTTCGCAACTTAAATTACAAGTAGATGCCAATGTTACTATACTTTTATTGTTTTTAAGTTACGATAAAAATATATTTCATATAAAATGCAAAAAACTAATAAGGTCTTTAGTTCTTGTTCAAATATATGTATGTAAACAAATTTCTATAATATGATAAATATATTTATGAAATATATAACAGTATAAGGATAGTTATTTGAATACGTAATATGTGTTTATATATAAGGTAGCTATTACGATTTACGAGCTCACCTCAAGTGAGATACGCTGAACATCAGTCACGAGACACCAGGCCCACGCCCAGCCACCCACTATAGTTCTCTTTTGGGTAGACCCGAAGCAACCCCCTGGAAAAAATCAATATAATTTTATTAATAAGATCTAAGATTTTCGCGAGTCATTTTAATATAACTAATATATTTTCCGATTTACTATGCGATTTTTTATTACTTTAAATCTACATGATCTCGACGTTTCGTTTACTTTCCAGCAACCATGATCACGGGCAGACGAGATGTGAGCCACTCAAACGTCGCGAAACGTCGGGATTATGTAGTTTTAAAGTAATAAAAAATAGCGTAGTATATCCGAAAATATATTAGTTTTATATAATTTTATTAATTTATTTTATAAGCAAAATTCAAAATATTCCATAATTAAGTTAGTCGTATGATTTGAAATAAACACCTAAATATCTTTATATGTTTTCGATGTTGGAAACATGCTTGCAAAAGTCATATAAGACTTGCGTTGCTTTATATAAAAATATGTCTTGAAAAACATTCCACAAAAACAGGATATAGAGAAACATAGCAAAGGGTATCGAACCCAAGATTTATAACAAGATTAGATTAAGAGCTGGTATACTTTCACTGAAATATATATCAGTATTTTATGTATATAGAAATATCCATATCATATATTTTGTGAAATGCGTCAAACAGTAAAATATTTTCAAAGGAGATGCATATTAATCGACATAAAAATTTAAACTTATCCTATACTCTGTATTCAATTATCCGATGGTTGTTTATTTAACCTAACATCTTCACTTTCACTATCAACTAGCCTCAGTCCACTAAAATGCTAAGATTTCCACGCGACTCTGATGTATATATTTACCATACTCTTAAAATTATTTTTAAAATCTAAATTAGAGTGTTAACAATGGACAAAAAATGTAAACAATACAGTTAATTCCGATTAATAGGCGGCAACGAAATATTATGTGATTTTTCCAAATCATATATCAAAAGTTGTAAATGAATCATCATCGACTCATGTCGTAGCACAATTTATATATTTTGTTAAAAAAATATCAACAAAATAGATTATAAAATTCCATTGAGTCATGTAAAAAAGTCTATTTCCCACAAAATAAGTGTGTGCGAGTAATGATTCAAAGCGATGTCCTCCCACCATTTCCCCGTACAACATAACGGATACCCGCGCAGGAGTAACGTTCCGACTCTCGAAGAAAGTGCTCGTCACACGCGATCTGACTTATCGGACACTAGCTGGCACTAGCAGACGAATAAATAGCGCGTAAAATACACGAAAAACTGTTTAAAGAAAGTACGGATTTTTAATTCGGAACGGAAATCCGACACTTAATAGTATGAAACAAACAGACCTAGCAGGTCGTTATCGAACTTTTTGATAATGTGGTTTGTTTTTTTTTTTTGTGAAAGCGTAGGACATTAAGGTAAGTGACTAAAATGATAGATACAGTTAGAGCAGGTACATTATATTTTTTATGTCACAACATTGTATTGTAAAGACGGTCATATATACGGTTACGTTTTATATCACATAATTTTTCCAGCTTAATCCTCGAAAACATCTACAAAACTATTGCAACTAAGCGGCACTTTTTTAGATGTATCTAGAACCTTTCACCTATTTTTTTATTTAGCACCATATTCCTTTGTAATGGACATCCGTTTTTGGCTGAGCAACAGTCCAATGTGTGCAGTAATTGTTCTTGAAGGACAATGGTAAATCATACCATTACGATGTTTTGTTCGTGGCATGGACAATCTTAAGTATGTCACATTTCAATCAATTGTCCAAAAAGTAAACCAAATACACGCTCGTTATTTCTAACACAGTGTCAACTTCAATGTTTAATTTTCCAACATATTTGTGTGAATGAATTAAAGTAATTTTGAGTTTTTTTTATTTCGACTACGAAATTGTTGTTATATATACAGAATATTTAAGAAACTTCTTCGGTATTTCAAAGCCATAAATGTTTGAGGCAAGTTAATAATTTAAGTAAATATTTTTTTAAGGTAATTTTACCGTAATGCAACATAATATATAAATCAAATATTGGAGTAGATTGGACGATTGAAAAGTATATTGTTGAATTTTATTCTCTATAATTTATTTTAGAATTAAACATTTAATCTTACTTCAATTTGTGCCATCGTAAATCCTCCTAATGATGCCATCAACCAATGTGGAACAAACAGTGGTGAATTATAAGTATCAAACTCACTATGACAATGGTTTTATTACTCAACACAATCAATATTCAAGAAGAGTGAAGTTTGAAATTTAAGTTACATAACTATTAATTATTTTCACCGGAACGACTTTGTATTCTGGATACAAATACTAACATACATATAAATTGTACATGTCAATAAAGAGGAAATATTCACTTTCTACTAATATGAGATAACTTGATTATATAACGCGAGCGATAATAGTAAAAACAAGTTATAACAATGAAGACAAATTATACATGTAAAATGAAAATTTATTGTTAAAAGTATTATTAACATTGTTGTAAATGATATCTATTGTATCTTTAAATGGCAGACGAGTAATATCCGACATAAGAGAACTTCCGCAATCAACATAAAAAAATATTTAAAAACCACGACATAACCAATAATGAAAGGCCTTCGGATATTTCTTTAGTCTTTCGTATCTAATAATAAACAAGTGTGCCGAAGAAGGACATTGAAAGACGTTATACCGTTTGTTTGCAGGTCCAATGAGCTCGATAGTGACAGCGGCTGCGGACGTGCTGTCCGGCACGGCCATCGCTGCTAGTACTCAGGTAATATAGATTGATTTCATACGTATATTGAAAGTGGTTTAAAGAAATTGAGTCTTTATATAACAATGTGTGAACGAAAGTATAAATGTTCTAAAGTACTTATTACTTAATGCAAAAAAACATCTAGTCAAATTTACAAAGATATTGTTGCGGTATTTTCCTGTTGGATTTAACAATACTTAGCTTTCTCTATCCTTATTAATATCGTTATACAGTATCGCTATAAAGTATAGCTTAAAACAAACATTCTTTGCAAACCTGACCAACAATAACATCAAACACTTCATAACACGTGGGTTGAAGAATATCGTCAGAAGAACCAACGAGACTGTAAATCGTTTCATAAAATTATCGTGCCAATTTTTATTCATGAATATGTATATCCATAACTATTAATTGTATACAAATATATTAGCTACTGATCAACTGTTTTGACGTCAGATATCCCAATAAAAAACAGTGATGTATTCGTCATTCACTATCAAATAAATTATTTTAAAAAACTGTATGACTATTGTTTTCTGTTTCAGGTGGCATGGTTTATTCCAATGTTGGTAGCAGCGATAGCCTACTACCAGTTCGATCAAACGGATCCTGAAGGTCGTCCTGCTGATATTCCAAACTCAAGATTGCTGCTCGAGTATGACTTCATAATTGTAGGAGCTGGATCAGCTGGTTACTATAAATTCATTATGTTATTATACTAAAACCGCTTTATGAATTATCGAAGTTTGCAAAATCGCAATACATACCAAGAATTTCCCATTTCTCATTCGATTACCTAAAATAATATAATAAAATGCGAATATTTCCGAATGACATCAATGACTTTTAACGCTCTGAACCTTACGATGACAACTTACATTAAGTGTACTAATTTCTAATAATAAACACTTCTTTTTGTAGACTACAGTTACTGAAAACCATTTGCAACTTTTACACTTAATTTGTATTTAAATTGGGAAGATATAAAGGGAAATATTTATATCAAAATACATTTATTTGCATAGTTTATTAAATGTTTTGCAACAACTATTACAGAAGATGTTTACTGCACGCATTTATTAAAAGAAAGAAATTGTTGTATCTACGCTTTTCTTTTCTTTCCTTATACTTCTACTTAAAAGCCTTTTTAACCTAAAAATGAATAATCCGGAATACAAATTAAAATAATAACAGTTAATGAGTATCTTTTACAAAGAATATTTTTGTAATGATTCAGGAGCAGTAGTAGCAAACAGATTATCAGAAATTGGACATTGGAAAGTGCTACTTTTGGAAGCAGGTGGCGATGAAACTGAAATATCGGATGTGCCTCTGCTAGCAGGGTATTTACAACTTAGCAAACTAGACTGGAAGTACAAGACCGAGCCTCAAGGAACCAGTTGTTTGGGTAAAAGAACAATTTAAAATCTTTTACAAGACATCAATTAAAACGATAATTTAATCATTACATGTATGACTATTAACTGGTGTATTTTTACACATTAAAAAGCGTATTAGTAAACATCACTTAAGCTATTGTAATATTATAAAAAATAATGATAATTTTTAATGATTTTTCAGCTATGGAAGGTGGTCGCTGCAATTGGCCAAGAGGTAAAGTTCTGGGAGGAAGCTCTGTGTTAAATTATATGCTTTATCTGAGAGGAAATAAAAAAGACTATGACACTTGGGAATCGCTCGGAAACAAAGGATGGAGTTATAACGATGTCCTTTATTATTTCAAAAAGTCTGAAGATAACCAGAATCCTTATTTGGCCAAAACACCATATCATAGCACAGGAGGGTACCTAACGATATCGGAAGCGCCTTATCATACACCTCTCATATCCAGTTTCATAGATGCTGGTCTGGAAATGGGTTATCTAAATAGAGATATCAATGGTGAAAATCAAACTGGGTTCATGGTAGCCCAAGGAACATTGAGAAGAGGCAGCCGGTGTTCAACCTCCAAAGCATTTTTACGGCCAGCTAAAGATCGAACAAATCTCCATATCTCGATAAATTCCTTCGTTACGAAAGTTATGATAGATCCCCGGACTAAAATTGCATTTGGCGTGGAGTTTGTTAAAAATAAAATGGTTTATCGGATAAGAGCTCGAAAAGAAGTCATTCTTTCAAGCGGAACAATAAACTCTGCGCAGTTACTACTCTTATCAGGAATAGGTCCAGCAGATGAACTAGCGAAACATAGAATACCCCTGATACAAAACCTTCAAGTTGGAAAGAATCTTCAAGACCATATAGGTCTAGGAGGATTAGCATTTACGATAAATAAACCGATATCGATTGTTGAAAATCGACTACATACTGTCAGTACATTAATGGAATATGCAGTACTTGGAGAAGGACCACTAACTATAATGGGCGGCGTTGAAGGTCTGGCTTTTGTTAACACAAAATATGTTAACGCGTCAGATGACTTCCCTGATATCGAATTTCATTTTATATCAGGAGCTACAAATTCTGATGGAGGAGGTCAATTGAGAAAAATACACGGACTGACAGAAAACTTTTATAATGCCGTATTCCGATCTTTGAACAATGTAGATGTGTGGAGTATTATACCTATGTTATTGAGACCAAAAAGTAAAGGCTATATTCAATTAAGAAGTTCTAACCCTTATGATTATCCATACATATATCCTAATTATCTGACTGATGAGATGGATGTAAAGACTTTAGTCGAAGGTGTCAAAATTGCATTTTCTGTATCAAGAACACAAGCCTTTCAGAAATATGCGTCTGTATTTAACAAATATACCTTTCCAGCTTGCAACCATATTCAAAGATTTAGTGATAGTTTTTGGGAATGCATGATAAGACAGTACACTTGTACAATTTACCATCCAGTGGGAACCGCAAAGATGGGCCCTTATTGGGATCCTGAAGCTGTAGTTGACCCCGAACTTAAAGTATACGGAGTCAAAGGTCTGAGGGTTATTGATGGAAGTATAATGCCTAATCTGGTTAGCGGTAACACTAACGCACCTATAATTATGATTGGAGAAAAAGGCAGTGATATGATTAAAAACTTCTGGCTGAAGCGACGAATATCCAGATATTATGCATGATTGAATGTACAAATATATGATTATTATATTTAAAGTGATTTATTTATTTATTGTAGGAATAAAAAGTATGTAATAAACATACGTTAAAGAATAAGAAGCCTGTTTTATTTTGATTTAATCACATCATTATAACAAAAACGTGTATAATAATAAAAATAAAATGTAATACTTCGTAATATAATATACAATTACTCATCTCGAAGTAACTTTATGAAAAAAGGAGTATTATATTTGACTTTGTTCACAAAAAATGCCGATCTATCTACAGGATACATCCAAATGTAAAATATACGTACTTACTGACCAGTTATCATTACGATCTATGGTATTTTTAAGTATCGCATACTTCCAATGAAGACCCAAAAGAAATCATTACATAAATTAAAAAAAAAACTATAGACTAATTTCTTTTTAACTTAAAGTTTGAAATTATATAAAAATTAGTACAGCGATAGGTGTCGATACATAGACCAGACATATCTAATACCAATTAGAGAGAAATACCCTTAGTTTAGTTGTTTTCGATTTTATAAGATAAAGTATCCTTTTTATTTCTTATTTCATATTATGATTAACAAATAATTTTAAGGTAATCATTGATACCTCAATGAAATTGTACATTTAGTTGAAAGGGGAAAATATAAGAATTTGGGTATTTATTTATTTTTTAAATAGAAATATGTACAAACAAACGTTTTGAACATTACCCGTAAGAAAAATTTAACCTCACTACTAGTCATTGTTAGATAGTAATAAGTCTTGCTTCAATCACTTTGATATTTGATAGACGAGCCACGGTCACATGAGTACAAAGTCACTCGCCATAGAATAATTAATAATAATAAGATATCTTATCTGTAACACTGTTTAATTTTTAATAACAACAATTATATCCTTCAACGGCAAGCCTTAAAAATATAAATTTTATTTGCTATGAAAATTAAAGAAGACGATAGAACAACCTTAAAAGCAGTTGGTTCAACAACCCGTACAACAAGAACTTCTGCAAGAAATATCCCAAATCGTAACTGTGACTAAAGAGCAGTCATTAATGTCAGAAGCACTTAAAATGTTAAAAACATATACTCACAATCCATCATCCTATCATTTCTGGCACCTGCTTTTAGTGTCTGGCAGATCGTTAACGTGTTGCAGATTTTTCATAAAAATACTTTTATTTATAGATATTTACACACCGTACACAAACCTTAAAAATAATTGATTGACACGAGAGGTAAATAAGAAAATGTATATTACTTTAAAATAAAAATATTTATCTATAAAAACCAATCAAATAAATGAAAATTCTATGAGATGTACAGAAAAATCACTAAAGTCCAAATTTCCATGTTCCAAATCATAAATAATAAATTATGGACATATTCTGGAAACATATATTCCTTTTTGAGGAAAAATATGAAAACATTGCGATTTTTCACTTCTTTAAGTGCAATTTGTATCATTACAATATATTTCATAAATAAAGTTTGTCCTATAAAAAAAATTCAAATAATTAAAGGTCATATCACATTCACGAATATTTATATATACGTATGTCCTTAAGTTTACAGTGATTGCTGGATGGTATTAAAGCATCTGTTGAAAACTGACAAATTTGTGTCATAATTTATCGTTCTCATACTAATATAATTACAGTATCTATGCTTAAACACATAGTTTACCTTAATCTGGATATTGTTACTCTATGAATTAAAGAAGTCGGAGATCTAGTTACAATGTACTAGAAACTAAAGAGTATTTATTGAAGCTGAACATTAGTGTCGCGGATTTGAACTAAACTATATATATAAATATATTTACCTGTCAATTTTTCCATATTAGTAAAGTGTAATACATTATAATTTTTTGAAACAACGTCATCATGGAATCTCTGGCAGCGAATATAACTGCAGCATGCCCGTTATCGTTTGGTGGCACAGCTGGAGAACTTTTTTTGAAAGCAGTTACAACGGTAATTACTGCACATTGTGCAATCATGGATGACTATAAATGGCCCCCAGACGATTCTTATAACATCATCAATAAAGGCTCTGGTAAGTGTTTTTCTAAGAGGACTTCAAATAATCTTTATTTATTCAAACTAACTCATGATCTTCCGAAATTAAATTACAGACACATTGTTGGCCTATAACCATAAAAAATATTTTTACTACTCATTAATATTTATAACAATAACATTTTAAATACTTTTTAATACTATTATTGAACTGCAATGTAATGTAACACATCTGTCATTTTCAGGAATATCTTTTGATTTCATAGTCGTTGGTGCAGGAACTGCTGGATCTTTAATAGCCAGCAGACTTTCAAAGCAATATCCGTCTTGGAATATACTTCTGATTGAAGCTGGTGATGATCCCGGAATAGATAGTGAGGTAGATTTAAAGTATTATTTTATTATCTAAAATTTTTATATAACGCATTTTATTATCAAATTTTTTTATATAAAATTTTTATCTATTTCTGTTTTAGATCCCTGCATTTTTATTTTTAAATCAAAATTCAAGTAATGATTGGTCATATACAACAGAGGGACGTGGAGAGAGTTGTTTGGGTTTCAATAATGAAAGGTGCATTTGGAGTAAAGGAAAAGGACTCGGCGGATCAAGTTCTATTAACGCGATGATTTATTTAAGAGGGCACCCTAAAGACTATAACACGTGGGAAGACTTAGGCAACCTGGGATGGGGTTACAAGGAAATGTCTAAATATTTCGATAAAATAGAAAGTATTTTTAATATTACCGACCCTCACTTCAGCGGATACGAAAACCATTGGTATAGTATTTTAGATAATGCATGGAAAGAATTATCTTTTGTTAATTATAATTACGAAAATCATGAAGCCTTAATTGGGACCAAGAAAACAAGACTACTAACAAGAAATGGGAAACGTATGAACACAGCTAAAGCATTTTTTAATAAGGCAGGAAAAATGACTGTTATGAAAAATACGCAGGTAGAGAAGATTATTATTAACCCAAAAACTAAACGAGCTACTGGTGTCAAAATACATCACAAAGATGGAACCATTATGGAAATTCATGTTAACAAAGAGATATTATTAGCAGCTGGTTCGATTGCAACTCCACAAATTCTTATGCTATCAGGAATTGGACCTAAAGATCACCTTAAAGTTATGGGCATTGATACCATCTTTAATTTACCCGTAGGAAAAAACTTACAAGATCATATCATTCTTCCATTATTTCTTAAAACTAATATAAAAATGGAACTGCCTTCTTTTGTTATACAAATGTTTTTGTTACAGTACATGTTAACGAAAACGGGACCAATATCAAACATCGGTCTTACAGATTACATGGGTTTTATAGATACGAAAAACGTTTCAGATTATCCAGATATACAATTTCACTATACATATTTCACTAAGAATGACAATTTTGTTTTAAGGCCATACTTGGAAGGCATTGGTTATAAAAGAAAAATCATTGAATCCTTAGAGGCGTTGAACTACAAAAACGATATTCTAGGCATTTATCCGACATTATTGCATCCTAAAGCTAGGGGTGAGATTTTTCTTTCAGAACGTAATTTATCGAAACCTATAATAAATGCCAATTATTTTCAACATCCAGACGACATGCTAGCGATGATAAAGGCTATTGATTTCATTCATACGCTCGAAAAAACGTCAACGTTTGAGAAATACAATATAAAATTGTTGCATATTAATATTTCTGAATGCGATATATATCTATTTGACACTGAAAAATATTGGGAATGTTACATAAATTATATGGCGACGACGATTTATCATCCCGTCGGTACTACAAAGATGGGTCCACCAGAAGATGAGTCTGCTGTTGTAGATTCTGAATTAATAGTTTATGGAACACAAAACATCAGAGTTGTTGACGCTAGCATAATGCCTAACATACCGGGAGGTAACACTATGGCACCGACTTTGGCGATAGCCGAAAAAGCATTCGACATTGTCAAAAAGAAATATGTCTTAAAAACTGAATTATAATTATTATATTGTTGTATAATCGAACACATATTATTTAATTTTATTTAGAAAATACATTTATTGTGTGAACATTAAAAGTTTATCGACCTATTTTATCTATCTTTGAAACAAAATTGTTTTACCATAAAGTCTTTTATTTATTTTATGTAAATAAAATAAATAAAACATACTTTACCAATGTTAATGATACTTTTGTTAAAAGGCCATTGCTGTTTATTTGGTATTTAAATCATGTTTATTTGGTATTTAAGTATAAACATTTAGTTCATCTAGGATTTACTATCGATATTTGTAATATATGGTAAGGAGAAGATGTAACTCGTGTCTCAATAATTTCCTTTTCCGCAATCATTACGTATTTCGCAAGGATTGATCATAATATGGTTTTAAATAAACTTATATAATTTATGTAATTTTACCACCTCTTGCATTCTCCCGCATCCTCGGCTCCTTTTTAGCCACCTATAATTGAGGCAATCATTGAAAAGTTTAATTATAATTTGTGAATGCAATAAAATGTCTTTACTGTGGCCACTTTCGCTACTGTGAGAGTAAAATCTAAATATAAATGATACATTTTTATCGAAGTAAGTATAAGCTACATCGGGGTGTTTCATTACGTCGTGGAAAACCTTGAATAAATTTCGTCATTCTAAAGTCAACGGTATCGCATTCGTATAAGCAACATTGATCAATTAAATATTTCTAAACAAACTATATAATTAATAAAAATATTTGGAAATAAAATACCTTTACGCAAAGGAAACATTGACAAACAAAATATATATCTATCATAAAGTTTTAATGAGAAATTGTAGGATTGAAATTTTGATATCCTACAGCTGACATGAGAAGGATTACAGTTTAAAAACCATATCACACAATGTACTATATTATATACTATATTTTAAGAATAAGGCTGATGTGTATAGATATATATATATATATATTTAATAGAAAATATAATAAAGACATAATAACGAACCAGCAGCGACATCTGCCGTTTGTGTCACTGGTCTTTATAGACAATATCACAGTAATGCCGTGATCCCGCATTGACTACAAAAAAATAGGAGATAAAGTCAAGTCCTTAAATTATGACTTGTATTGATGTCGATGCCATATTAAAAAATAAGGTGTAACATTTAAACGAAATTCTTGCGTGAAAAAGCACAAACATCCACTACAAATCATAATATTTTTTCCTAAAAAAACCAAAAATAAAACAAATTCACTATATTTTAGTAAAGATAATTTTGCAGTTTTATTATTCTTAAGTAAATATACAAAAAAATATTTAGAATAATCTATACATATTATTAAACAAAGTCCCTCGCCGCGTCTGTCTGTTCCCTATAAACGGAAAAAGTACTGCATCGATTATCAAACAGATTCTCGAGGAAAATTTTAGTACATAATTTTGTAAGTTTTTATATTTACTTGTGTGTACATTAAAGATATTTGTTGAATATGTCGAGAAAATATGAACCGTCTGAGAACTTTTAACGAAAACTCAGCCTAAAATCTTTGAGATATACCAAAATAATATATTGGGAAATTGTGTATCTTATACAGGTCTACAGAAAAGATCGCATTGGCATATCTCTATACCTTAAGGATAACATAGTATATCAATTATACAACTTTTAAAAACTGGCATTCCTAAAGCATTTGTTAGAAAGCTAGTTACATAAATACGGTACTAAGCCTTATTAAAATAAATTACTTCGTTTTCAAGCCTACATTAGTATCGGGCATGCCTTTAGAAAATTATCATAATATAAGTTTAATAATTCTCAAAATTAAATAGGTTATTATA
>DVQP01001453.1:0-15450 GCA_018231745.1 Danaus eresimus
ACAATGAGGAAGTAGTTAAAGAGAAATAAAAAGTTTTATTGCGTTTCGTGAATCAGCTTTCACAAAGTATTCAAATGCTAGCAACCCTACGCGGGGGGCGGCCGGTATTGAATGAGATTGCTTCTTACTTCGCCAAATGGATTACGTAGCGGATGAGATGTCACTGTGTTTTAAGATACCAATTCGGACGATCTGATGCCGAAACACGTTCTCATTTGTATTATATTACATTTGATATTATCTTTGACTGTGTTTGATGTAAGCCGTTGTATAAATAATGTGGAAAGTAATCTTTTTTTGACTATGCATCGCTTGGCTGTTTCTAATCGTTTGATACTACGACATAGATAAGATCACAGCCAACATAATCAAGTAAATACATTTACACTCTGTAATTGGGAAATTCCGAGCCGGGCGCCATAGACGCTTCGTCGGTGGGCGGGCGCTGAAAAACAATTTCACGCCAAATCTTAGCTTGTGTTTTCCTATTTCCTTTTTATTTATCTTTTCGTCTTTTCTTTTCCCGGGAATCAATTTCACGGATGAGTGTAGCGATGATCTCAGTTCAAAAAGCGCGGGGAAGGGTAGGAGCCTGCCTGCAGTCGACTTGGGACTCGAATCGCCGGTCACTGTACGTTTTACTCATTACAAGATTGATAGCCAACGGTCTCCTTAGTATATTAGAATTGCGACCCCTCTATTGTACACGCTCCGTTGACGCGAATGCAGCCATATGTGACCTCGTACAACATTTAATACGCTTTTATATGCAGTAACAATTTAGGAAATGAACACAACCAGAAAGAGCGCTGTGTAATTTTACTGTATCGTAGAACTAAGTAGTGAATAACAGTGATTGTTTTGGCGGCCACCCAGATGGCATTGCGTATTTTGCTGACGGGATATCGTATAACATTTTGATTATGGATACACGAGAAATTTTATCGTAAATAAATATTTACTCCGGACATTTCTTATTTACTAACATAGAATATTAGATCACATCTGAATAATAAAAATATTCCAAGTGAAACGTGCTAAATATAAACAATTTAATAAGATATAAAGAACAGAAGTTTCCAGAAGATTCTTAAATATTGTATTGTATCACGACGGGACCGTTTCAGTCGTAGTATTCAAAATTGTCGGGTCCATAGTGCGCTCCCTCGGAATTGACAATTTTACGGGCGGTTTATTTCCGGACACCGAACTTCCTTGCCTCTCTGCCTCTACCCCTTACCCCCGACTCTTGCATCCGCAAACGTCAATTCTCTAACGCTAATTGTTAAAAGTTATTATTTTGACACATATTTCTGCACAAACATTAAACAAGTGCACATAATACAGCCATTACAACTGGTAATAACATCCGTATCTATATTAATGCCATACATTCCCGAGACGGTACATAAAATTTACATTGTATGTAAGTGTCTTAAGCGAAAGCTTCCCACTTAAAAGCTCTACAAATGCACTGAAAGCTCTTTCGCGCACTAATCCCAAACCTTTTAGCTGCAATCAAAAGCCCCGAGCGCTCAGTGCGGCGCGGGCCGATGTGATCCTTGTGGAAGCGACTAGGAATTTAATTTACATTTTTAATTAAGTTAAATTTTGTTCGAAAAGCTTTCACGGAATAGGAGTTTTCTTGATTAGAGTTCAGCTCTGCCTGAAGTTTGAGATTGATTAGTGGAGCTTTAATTGCTCTGCCGGTGAATAATGAATTCGATCAGTGCCGAGTCAGAAGGGCCAGATTAGTTTTACGTAAATGGATTGATAGCTTGTTGAATGCGTCAAAATATTATCACTTGACAACAAATATATTAAATAATATATGCGTGGTAATATCCACTTTCATCTTACGTCACGCTTGTCGGCGGTTGGCACGTAATTGATGGTTGGGGTGAATTTTAACGTAATGTTGCTTAATTGATCACGTCGATAACGTAAATATAATTCGGATAGTCCAATAGACTTACCGGCTTGATAATTATAAAATTAACTTTTTGACGTTTAAAAATATTTATTTATAAGCTTTGAATAATCTAATTTCAATAATTAATTAAAATGTAGACTGACTGTTAAAGCTGTTTTGTAGTCCGGTAAGTTACTTCTTAAATACTAGGTTTAAGTAAGAGGAATAAATAACACTTCCCCAAAGCACTCTCAGGGAACAAGTAGATAGCCAGAGACATACGATTTGACATAGAATATTTTATTCGGGGCTGCGTCGCAACCATCCATTCCACTTATCCCGGCACTCTACTGAATTTTTGACACGTCTGCTCGAAGGGCTGATCTTTTTATGCCTGGTTTAGTCTGACAGTAGCCTTTAAATTCGCATTATGCGGCGAGTTACGCGCGTAGACAATTACTCCTTTGTAGGTCCGCTCCAGCTACACACTATTGTGAAGACTGAGACTGATCGTCCTCTAGCTGAGATGACGTGATACTTTTTTATTATACTCGTATGTATGTCTTTATAAACTTAATCCCATAACAATGACTGGTGTCGTGGGATATAAAGAGTCATTCAAGTAATTTAATCCGCAGCTATCAAACTTGTCAGCGTGAATGAAAGTAAACAACGCTTAACGAATGGAAAGGCTTTTGTAATTTTAATGCTTTATAGAAACTCGTATGAACACAGCTGCCTGCCCCCATCCAATTGGACCGAATCCGGCGCAAGCAATCCATATTAGATTTGCCCGTTCTCTCATATCCATTCTGAGATGTTCATATTTTATTGGGGCCAATAAAACGGATTCATGAATATGAGAAATGCATAACGAATACCGTATTTATGGTTGGAGGCGCTCGGATGTGTCGCGAGTAATTTGATAGCCGCTATTGTAACAGGTGCTGATGGGAATTGAGATATACTAAAACGTTTCTTAAAACTTGACAATGTCGGAGGAAGCTTCGTTTTGTAATAAAATATGTTGATATATTATTTTGTGTCCAATTTTTTGTCATCTTTTGTAATCTGTTTACAGATATTTCAGCTCATGCCACATCCAAATGTATTATGGCATGTATGTAACAACAACAATATTAAATCGATTTGCAAAAGCAAACACACTAAATTGCGACTTCGTTTTATTAAAAACGACTTGTCAACCATAAATAACATAATAAAAGATAACTTACGGTTTGTTCTTGTTCACACAAACAGAAAATATATTAAATGGTTTTAATTAAGTAAAGATATATCTTGTAGATAATAATAGGCAACAAACATCAAGGTGTAGTAACCGATATTAACGCTTTTATAGTTTAGCTTACAACTTCCATGGACATCTTAACCTTTAAACTGCGTACGTTTGCTATTTTACTTTGTATGTATTTGAAATTGGACCCTGTGTCTTTCATATAAGGAGGATATATATTGCCAGATAGTACGGGGATCGTCTTATATTCAATTTACAACCTCATTGCGATATCATAAGGTACATTTTTATATACGGTGGCCCAAGTACTGTGTTGCCGTTTGACGGCATTTTGTCGGAGTAATAAGGTCTCGCACGGAGTGGACGTTAGGAGAGGATATCGTTTATTCTAATGAGGCCTCAGTCAGACGCGGTCTGTTCAAGACGGTCGCTCTGAGCGGTATATCTTGCACTATTGCTATATGAGTTATATTTTAAAATATTACAAAAGATAAATGTTCTATTACAATCCGTTATAAAAATTGAAATAGCTGAATATAGTTTGTATAAATTGTCTTATCTAATTAATGCTCATCTAATTATCGAGCGTAATTTGATATTTAATTGTGATCCAAAGTTAATTAGCCATAATTATGTAGTTATATTAACAGAGTTAAGGTAATATTGAATATTAATTAAAATTATCGGTACATGTGGCACTAATCCGCTTCCATTGTTTCAGGATATAATAAACCGCTGTGTGATGATAGTGTGACGTCATCAACATGATCCGTGATCCGCCGGCAATGCACAAACCCGACAACGCCAACAGTATGTCATTTGTAATACATTTTAAACATACTTACATATGTATATATTCATTTATATGTAGCTATAAACCTATAGAATTCGACTCTGTTAGTAGAACCAGTCATTAGCTTTAATTTATATCTGTTTTCAGTATAAGAATCCAGAGCGCGGTTTACTTAATTATTTCCTTAACATTTAAGATTAATTTAGACCTTAATTTACCGTCAATATTATGATCCTGCCCTATGAATCTCGTAAGCACGTATCTAGAATACAAAGGCGCTATCTTTCTGCTATAGTCAGCCATAAGTTAATTGCTGTATTTTCATATAAATCCCCTTAACAGTATTCTTGTTAGAATAACTTTCATTCGGATACTTTAACGTTTATAATATAGACGAACTAGCGTATTATATAAATAACTCGAAAAAACAAAAATAAGATATAAAAGCGATTCTCGTTTTGCTGACGTAATTTTTTTACAATATTAGGACAAACAGGTCGTGAATAAAACGGCAAGGGTTGTGCCATAAACCGCCCAGCGACGTCCGTCGCGATATTAAAAAAGGGGCCGAACGATATTGCAATATCACATTTATGCGAAATGTCCAACATCCAGATCGTATTGATAAAAATAAGCGATTTTTTATTGTTCCCCACAAAGCTATCCTATCTCCTTACCTTAAACGGAATGACACATTAATGTTATCCAATTACTATCTCATCCTTTTGTTTCTAAAATGCGTTTTATACCGTCTCCAATAAGTTTCTTCGCCGTTCCCAACCCCGCTTCGACTCAGTCGTTCTTTATGGCTCTTATCGTAATCAAAATCGTGTTTTGCGTTATTACAGTTATTAAGTAATTCAACCAGATGGAAAATCGAATATCTGTACGCGTTTTTTATCGCGATATTGTTTTCAAATATCATACCTATCTATTTAAATTTGTCGTTTAAAAACTAATACGAAGGCTTTAGACGGAATAAAATCATATTTTTAATTCGCACACGTTTCCTATTTCACGTTATTTGCTCGAACCAACCGAGAGCCATCGATTTTTGTAGTAATAACGCTACAAATTCACTTGGGCGACGAATGCACGCAACTGCGGAAAATTGCAAAGACAGTGTTACGTACGTGTAAGTTCGTGCAGGCATCGTGGCGAAACTGGTGCCTGGAAAAGCGGAGGAGTCGTGGTGCCCGCGGCTTGGGCGGCCCTGATAAAATTTATGGCCACTTCCCCTTTAAAACAATATTGAGGGCTCAGTTGGGATTTATGTTTCGCCGCTGCTGCAGCGACTCAATTTATTCTTCAATTTTTCATACAATAACTCACATACGTATTACGAGTGATGGATGAAAAGGACTAACTTTCGGGCTTTAATAAGAGCCTCCAGATGCGAATCTCCAAATTGGCTGAAGTTTATTGCTCACTTATGTCAGGCTTAACTTGCCTTCGTAGCCATTCTCCGAGAAAATAATTTATGACGTTGATTTTGACTTCATAAAGATTTGATTGTTTCGTTTACTTCGGCTTCTTTAATATGAAGTAAACAACTGAATTGCGTTAGATTTAAACCGTTGTACAGATCCAATATTGATTAAATATATATAAAATAATATACAAATTCCTTTTTAAGCAAAATCTCGATTTTCATCATGTAATTACATTTCAAAATATTCTCAGAATCTGTAGCATTCTAATAACAAGACATGCTTCTTCGACAGCATCTTATTATAAAGAAGTATTGCTTTCCGGGAAAAATAAATATAATCATCTTTTAATTCCCAGTAATAAAAAGCAATTAAGATACGGTTTTCTGCCATAAAATAATTGGAATTTTAATTGCTCAAACAGAAAACTCTTTCTTTAGAAATCGTTTACCACTGCCATTAGGCTTAATTCAAAAATTAATTTAAACTTTCACAAGGTTGCTTCGGGAAGCGAGCTCCAGCGTAAAGGCAATATCAATTTCATAATTTTAATTAAAAAAAACTAACTTCTCTGATGACAAAGTTTGTACTTTTTTAATAACGGCGAATGTTAACGACAGAGGTTTTGGGTGGGGGTGGGGGGTGTGGGAAGTATTTCCGGTACGGTTTTTACTCATTATTTTTAGTTGGAGTTTTAATAAAGCAAAATTATTAACGCAGTGTATGTATATATAGCTACCAGATCCCCATACTTATCAACTCTTGCGGCAGTCCGTGGCCAGACAGACCAATTCAATAATGGATATAAAGTTTCAATAAGATACACAACAATGTTATTACAATTCGTTTCTCACACCACATTTCCATTCGAACTGTTTTCTATTCCATACTATTCAATAGACGCATTCCTTTCTAACCCGCATATACGAGCAAAAACTGAAGTAAGTTAATTGCGATTGTATACGATCATTATAATTGCAACAGATAGAATTACAATTACCTGACATACGAGCACAATTTCTAGAAAGTACAGCAATGTAAATGTAGTTTTTTTATATACATTAATTAAGTCAAAAACCCGCATTCGGTTGTATCTAATTAGGCCCGTATAATGTATATCGGAACAAAGCAATCAACTCTATTGTTTAATGAGTGACCGACAACTTAATATACCATAAAACATTTAAAATGGTGAACCGCACTAATTGTACGTATTAATAGTGTTAAATTCATAAAATTTAATGTACAAATTTATCTCATTATATTAACGGTCTGTGAAACAACGATCCTCGATATTAAATTTGTTCAAATATATATTTTATAAATTCAATAAACGCATTTGATTTGTTCTCTACGTAAATTAATTTAATAAAAAAAAATTGAAACAAAAGTAATGAAAAGAACAAAAAAATAATATGTCACTTATTACGTTTAAGTCAGCGATTGCAGTTGACTGTTGCAGACGCAAGATATAGAAAGCTTTGAAGACGCCCGCCCGTGTACGTAAAATTTTAAGTGGAAATTAAGATAATGTGCGTAACATATTGATTATTCTTGACGTTCTGCGACGGGAAGGCCGAGTTAATTGCAAACGCAGCGAACGATTGTAAATTGCACGGAATGATTGCAGAGATCGTGACGCGAGTTCATTACAATACTCGTAAGCTAGCATTTAATTGAATCAGAGTTATGCTGTACCGGAGACACGCACAGCCACTGGCTTCGATCATGTTACATTTTAACTTGTAATAACAATAAATTCATTTAATTACAACAACATTAAAATACCGTCCAATTATAATATACCTTCCATATAAACTACGTTTGAATAACGTGTTTCAAACATGTTAAGTTATAAATGAAATTACATTGTGCAATCCAATAAATATTTTAACACGTACGGTCATAAACCATCCTGTTATTTTTTAATAATCATTTAATATCACTAATAGACAAGTTATTGTGTCGGTTAGGTAGTTATATTAATTTAAATTGAACCACAAAATAACCAACAGCAAAATAAATTGCTTTAGTGATCATTAAACACACTTAAATTTTTTATTACAGTAATTCTGAGTATTCTAAACAAATTGAAATCAGTGAATCATTTAACAACATTGTTTGCGGAGTTATAATTTTTCGTTCATTTAATAAACAAATTACCGATATCGATAATAATTATCGTCGACTATTGTTTACCGAGCCGATATTACGGTCAATACCAACGGGAAGTTGGGAATTAATAGCGCGGAGTGAATTAACAGGCTTTGCAATTATGTCCATTCGAGACGGCAGTTCCAAAGCTTAATAGCCATAATATGTGGCCCCACTATTGTCGTTTCGCTCGCGTTAAAATAAATTACTTTTAATCCATTTCCTGGTTTCTTTTCATCTCATCGCCTTAATATTTTCGCCGGCTGTGTTGGCGAAATTATACGAACAGGCCGGTTTCCAGCCAAATCTCTATCAAATTCGCGACGTGTCGGCAATAAAAATGGAAAATACAAAACGGGATTTCTTACTTGCGGACATTTATGTAAATGCCACTTTACTGAGTCGACTTGTAATGCTTATTGGGTTTGCATTGAGACATTATCAGCCACACCCAAATACCTTTTATGTTAACTGTAAAAGTATTATGCAATGTTCAATCATAAATGGAATTATTAATTATTGTCATTACTTCGTCGGTTTTACCCATAATTAACTATAAGTGGTTTTCTACTTTAAGCGTGAGAAAAAATATACAATATAGTATTGAATCAATACGTTTATTAATTTATAATGTTGTTTGCTTATGGTCGGGATGTTTTTTTATGTGCGAAGCTAGTTGGAGTTACCGCTATTCTCTATTATCGATCATTAGAACAACTTCTTAATCACAACATTAACAACGAACGGAGTCTCAAATGGGCATAATACATCAGTAATCGGTAACCGGAGGCACTCCATTAAAAAAATATATATTTATGTCAGTTGTCTCATTGAATTTATAAAAAGTTTTTTTCCTTACGAATCATTGAATCCAAGTAATGCTTAAAAGTATGTACATTGTTTATATGTGCTATTTATTAAGTGTCAGTAAATTTCATCATCTATTTATTTCGCTATAATTTATATACCTATATGTTCATAAATAAAATCTTTGGAGTCCGATCTCAGCCGTTGCCTAATTACTTGCACCGCCCGGAGGCTGTACGTCATCTTTATTATTTTATTATTAACGAGCCGCCATTAATATAGTCCAATTAACTTTATTGTCACGACGTCGACTCCAATGAACGAGATATATCGTCGCGATGCGCAAGTGATCGATCGCCGTGAGTTATGTCCACCTAGTTAACCCTTCAATTGCCTTCTTGATTGGTTTGACGTCCGCGCCATGTGAGCCTTGTATTACAATCGAACTGATTGCGTTTGAATGTGTTTACTCTTTGCGTTTGATTCATTTTGCGACCAGCCTGTTGCAAAATTAAAATATTACGACAACGATACGTATTACGGCTACGAAATATAACGTATTATTTGTAATGTATGCCAAAGAAATTGTTATTTATATATCATTCTCATAGAACGCAGTTTGTTTATGGCCTATATTGAAATAAATAAAAAATATCTCACGCAAAATGACATCAGAGTTCGCTTGCACGTCACGCGGTTGCATCTGCTGGAATTAATTGAAGCAATTATATGAGAGAAAATAATTAAACTAGCATTCCGTAATGAATAGCATATTACAAACAATTTTACAGTCTGTAGCGAAACAGAATGCATTAAGTGTCCGCTCACGTACCTTTAGTTTAATAATATAAGCACTTTAAGCTGCTTACAGTGAAATAAAAATATTTTGCTCCGTTTAAAAGTTACTTTTAGCCTAACGTAAATTGGTAATTAAGATATACTGAATGTTTTTCACTCCTAATTAACTAAGATTTAAGAGTATTATTTTATTACAAAATTGAAACGATTTAGATTAAATCCGTTTTTTTAATCTACCTATAATGTATTTCTATTATAATAGATCCACAAGATGACAACAAGTACTCGCTCAGCAGTACGCTGAATACGGTCGCTAGCAATGCTGGGGGTGCGAGACTTTGCGCCCAGTGTGGGAAGGTCATCACTGAGAGGTTCCTCCTCAAGGCCATGGAACGCTTCTGGCACGAGGACTGCCTCAAGTGCGGCTGCTGTGACTGCCGCTTAGGAGAGGTCGGCTCCAAACTCTACTATAAAGCCGATCTCATGCTCTGTAAGAGAGACTATCTTAGGTGAGTTGAGATTAAATATCAAGTTATATTTTATGTTACTTGAAGGCTTAATTTCAACAACTTAATTTTATCCAAACATTGTTTATTGTATTAAGCTTATGAACCTATGAAACTTAATAATACAGCGAATAAAAAAAAATAAAAATTTTATGTGGACATTAGCTTTTTAATTCTCAGACTTTTATTAAGGTGGTGTGATCATTATACAATTGAGAAATAAACTCTATGTAAAAATATAATTCAGATAATAATTCCTGCTAACTGTCAAGATACCGCCCAACAGAAGGCAAACGAAAGTATAAATAGGGGATTATGTCATTGCTTTTAAAACCTCTGATAATATCACAGTATATTAAAGCATTTTAAATTTTATATTAAAATTACATAAAAGTACGTCACTAGAATTTGTACTGTGTAGTGTATTATGTTGAAGTAGTTATATTTTATAAATATTGTAAATATTACTAGGTTATTCGGTGCTACCGGCAATTGTGTGGCGTGCAACAAAGTCATTCCAGCATTTGAAATGGTCATGCGTGCGAAGAGTTTTGTTTACCACTTAGAATGCTTCGCCTGTCAACAGTGCAATCACAGGTAATATTAATCACGGCTAATATTTTATAGCTAGTAGAATTACTCGACGGACATGGACACATCCTTTCCTATTAAAATGTTTAATGACTCATATAAGTAATGTTTCATAAATCTATTCAGGTTTTGTGTGGGCGATAGATTCTATCTCTGCGACAACAAGATACTCTGCGAGTATGATTATGAGGAGAGGCTGGTTTTTGCAAGTATGGCGGCTAATCCCAGCGGTTTGGCTCACATCAGGAGACAAGTCAGCGGATTACAGGTACTAGACATACTCACGTTGTTACGACTTTATAATCATTATATAAAATTAACGGAACGAAGCATAATTATTATTAATATAATTTTGCAGATTAAGTAATGGATTTAAATATTTAATAGCGCAAAAGTACTTTATATATACAGCGGTAACCAGCATGCATTAATGTCGAGCTGCGGTCTTTAATTACGTTAATATTTTATCATTGATAAATGCGGTACCACATTGCCGGTTCTCACCACGTGTCGCTCCGACCGCCCGCCACGCCAACAATTAAACTCGGACCCATTACGTGGTCGAATACTTTCCAATCATCATATTAAATTATATATTCGCTTCCATTTTAACCTGAACTGATCTTTTTTAACTCAGTATTTGTAAGATCTGAATGGACGAGTTTTCATTATAGAGTCAATTGCGAATATAGCTCTTCAAATGTTGCGCCAAAAAAAGACGCATAAGAAAAATAAACACCAAAGGAGTAAATAACTCCCACAAGGACACCGTTAGTGGAAGATTCTATCTCCACTTTATTATGTTTCTTTTGTGATCATTAATCTTTCTCGTACGAACGCTTGTCGGAATGCGAATGTTGGGGAATCTATTTCATTTTATGAGTCGCGCGAGCGAAGGGCGACCATTGAGCCGCACGACATTTCTAATCGACTTTTTGATTGCGCTCACTGGATATTCGATAGTATCGCTACCATTGTTTGACTTGAGCTTTTGTTTATTGTTCATTTATGTTTTAGTCACCGAGTAATGCGTACGTTGGTGGGGGCGGTTGTCCTGGAGGGGCGGTTGTGCCGCTGGTGGACAAAGATAATGGCGGATGCGCAGGCGCTGATGACGCCTCCAGCGGTTACGGCAGCCCACCTGATCCAGATGTCTGTGATGCACGATGACCGACAATGCCCCGCCGACTACTTGCTTCGGTAATATTCTATTGTTTTATATAAAATTTATTATAAGCCGGAAAGCGCACTAATTGTTATTAATAATAACAGTCTTACAAATGGGAATTGTAAAGCGTTATACAAAAAGGACCTGGCAAAAAGAATTTAACCTATACATGACAATAAAGTATCATAAATAATGTAATAAAGCTGGATAGCAATGTTAATTCCTTTTACTTTTTGTAGGTGAAACCTCACTGAGCAATGGCGACACAAACAAGGCGAAGTGCATTCGTGAAACGAATTGTTCGATTCCTTCATAAGACAACACGCGAATGTACACACACTAAATTTAATCTCATAATCACAAATCTCTTCACCGGCAAGTGACGTAATGCTTTAATTTCATAGACCCGACTGTGTAAAACGTTTAAGTGCTGTTAAAATGAAACGTGCAGTTCATTAGACTATTAAAACGCTGAGCGACTACGAAGTGAATATATGCAAAACGGGCTAAGTGCAGTATTACATCGAAGTGTCTGAAACACATTCTAGCAACGCCGCAATAGTACATTAGGCTACAAGTATGAGGCCACTTTACAAAATGTCCGGGATGAGTCCGGGCGATAACATTGTCAGAACACGATATTTCCATTATGTATACGATTTGGGTCTATACGTTAAGATAGTGTCGCGTGGGTATGGGACGCGAGTCGTACCCGTTCAGACAAGAGCGTTTCGCCCGGATAATTTATTCACTCCTTGTATAATTTTACTGTAACTAGAATTATTTTAATATTTTATTTATTATTAATCCAAAATTCTCCATACAACGAGTAGGTTCCGATATTTTATAATATTGATAAAATCGATCTCATTGTTGTATAAATTTTTTTAGCGTAACCTAAATGTTGTTATCATACAAGGTATGAAATATTGATTGTGCATAGTTTTAACTATTTTTTTTTTATTATTATTATTTTTATTCTTTTCCACTCTATGAATCGGTTGATTAAATATATAGTTAATGTTACTTTGTACCAAAGATATCTTTGATTTGATGTTCGTAATAACTGATAAATTAGGTACTTTATTAGAATACAGTTGATACCATTTTTTTGGTAATATTAATGTGGTGCAATGGTTGATAGTTAAGAACATTCTGTATAAATAATAAAAAAAAAGTTATAATAATTAGGATATTTTATTAATTGTATATCTTCTTTTGCCATAGCTTCGATTAATGTTGACCGCATATACAGATACTGTAAAATAATTGATAATTAATTACAAATAGCTAAGTTGTTTTTGATGTGAAATATAAACTGTGCTTCACTTTTTAAATATATAATAAAGAATCTAAAACTGTAAAATAATAAAAAAAATCTAAAATTACAAAGATGTATTTATGTAAAAATGTCAACTGTCGTTAAATAGATTAAAATCATAGTTTAGAAGTTTCACTATAAATTTGTGTCAGACAAACGACAAATAAATTTTTTTTCAAACATCGACAGAGTTATTTTTCATCCTACCGTTATTATGTAAATAAATATATTTATTTAAAGACATTTATTGTGTTTCATTTAAGGAAATAATATTATGAAATAAACGAAACAATATCTTACTTATATTAAAATGAAAAATGAGTCATGATAAAGAAACTTCATGGCCCTTTTGAATTACCCTTATTTATGTAGGAAATTCTCGTAAGGTTATAAACTTATAACGTGTTATACATACGTTGTGAAGACACCAATTTAGTAGTTTAAATATTATTCTTAGTAACAACGAATAGTCTCATACACACAACAAAACAGAACTATTTTTAGTACTCTAATTGCCTCTTAATAGTTTTTAATGTATGAATAATCTTCACAAATTAAGTTCATAAAAACTAAAATGTATGAAAATTATCACAAAATATATTAGAATAAGTATTTAGTTTTCGATATGTAAACTGGTTGACAAACAGTAAAATTACTCGATTAAAAGTTAATTTAATATTGTGTAACATAACTATATAACTTTATGTTATCATTTAACTCCTTGAACGGCGATATCAAATCGTATTATTGTGTTGTTAAATATGAACAACATAAAGAACTATGAATTGTATGCATTCAAATAGTTTCCAAATAATCACAAATTACACGGCCTCAGTATAGAAGTGTTATCTGATATGATCGGCTTATAAGAGATCTTATTTACTATTCCACTTTATTGTCAAATAAATTTTATATAACTCGTCATTCCTACTTACGTATCATTTTAATATTGTGAATCCATAATTCTATAGCTATTTAAAATACGATATTAAACGCCTGTACCACACATACAAATGGTAAGGTTAATACAGATTTCGTAAGACTTTAATAGGGATATGTGTTTGTTCTTAGTTATTTAACCAGTTGCGTGTATTGGAGTGATTCAACAGAGTTCTTTATTACGTAAAGCCAACAAAATGTGGATAACATTCGTGAAATGCACTTAGAGGTATTCTTATTATTATTTTAATATCTGGACTCTTAGATTATTTTATACTTTGCACATAACTAATTAGTGAACTCTACCAGACAATAATCTTCTTTTGTCACTTAAAAATACATCAAGTTGTTAAACAAAACGCGTCTCGAAATCTCCGTGAGAATAACAAAGATACGGAGCAAAATAATTTTAACGATATCGCGAACAATACGTCTTCTAATTAGTCTGAACAATGCAAAGAACCGCTCAGCTATTAGTATTTATTCTGAGGTTAATTGGAGCTTAATTAGCCGCTAGCTTTTTACTTTTTACATTTCCACCGCGCAGATCTATATACAAAAAAACACAGTCTCTAAAGCTGCAATATTTCTTTGGTAAATTCATACAATGAAATTCTTGACCCGACTCGTTTTAATACATTCAGAAACACAATTCAAACATGTGGCATACTCCTTATAATTAGGTCGGCTGTTTTTTTTATTCGGCACCGCACTCTGAGAATGTCCGTAAAAATCCATCGATGGGACGCATTAACGAATGTCGTTTAGCTGTTTGCTCTTTAAATAAGAGCAGTAATGTAATTTTAATGAGCTCACAAAAATGTGTGCGTATCCCTGTCTCGAGCGAGTCGTCTTTGTGAACCGAATTACCTAATGACGTCATGTTTTCCTAATATATGTACGTTTATGAATTATCTGTCTAACAAAACTTAAATAATATATTTTGAGCACGCTTTATTCCTGTAAGTCATTTTCTAGATTTCCGTTTCACTAGATCCACTCTGATGTCAAAATTATTTTCAGTATATAAATGTTTAGGATGTAAAATTACCACTTCATGTTTTTGTATTAAATAACTTATTCCTGAAGATACAAAAACTGAATATGGGTAACTTTATATGGATTTGTGAATATAGCGACTAAAATTTGAATATTTATTTTAGGGAATCCTACTTTTTCCTACAAACTTTTATGATCAATTAAAAATACCATTGTCTTTGCTGCCAATCAAACAAACAGGTCGACAAGAAAGGCTTGTTTTATACTTACGTTCTTAAAGAAAAATAAATACGTTATACACTTAAACAAGCTGTGTAACAGGTAATAAGTTTTTTATATTATTTAAATATCCCTGTACGGCGATAAAACAATTACTTTAAGAATATAATTACCCTCAAATCATTGAAAGCCGTGAGACTGCCGCAACTCTGTGTAAACTCACTTTAACTTTTTAATTAAATTTCAGATTTTTCTCGCTACACGGAAAATGACACAAAAGAAACATAATTCAGATGTTTGTAAGTCTAATTAAAATTTGCATTAACTGAATAGGATTTAGCACGTTAATATTTTATTCATTAAATATAACACACGCCGTTATTTGTTTTAAGTTACATAATCCTTGATTTTAACTATATATCTACAACTATTGGGATTGTGTGATATCTTAAAAAATTATATGCAATAAAATTATATCTCATTAAGCTCTCTACAATTACTCGATAATGTTCTTAATTTACAAAAAAATATAAACAACACATATATATATATATATAA
>DVQP01001454.1:0-15448 GCA_018231745.1 Danaus eresimus
TATATATGGATGGATGGATCCCAATAAAGGCTTTTTTAGTTATCTGATCGGAATAATCAATAAAGCGACCTTTAAAGCCAATAACTAAAAAAATATCTCCTAAATTATTGAAGTCTTTGACCACTTAAACTAGAAGTTGTTCAAATCAAAATATAGAAGTAACTTTGGTTAGTTCATAAACCAAGAAAATATTAAGATTCCAAAGAAAAAAAATAGATTCATACAAGTATCATTTAAATCGCAACTGTTAATTAAGTTTATGTGCAATTTCTGCTAGCTTTTTCTCTTCTTCAGTCATGTCTTCGTCACCCCAACCCCACACTGGATTCTCGGGGTGGTGATGGTCGTGTTGGTTTAAAGCCTCTTTCTTACTGCTCAGGGGATGCGATCCATCTCCTGTCCTTGACACTCGCTTTCGTATCATCTCAATAGACACAGTCTTCAGATCATACGCTAAACCTGAAAGAAAATGAAGTTTAAATAAAAACTAGATAAGTCAAGCCAAAGATCATTGTATAATGCTAATTTAGTATACAAAAACATTCATTTTACTGTTAATGATTACTATTTCGTTACAATAAATATAGCCTGTTCCGATTTCTAGTCTGGTATTTTCTGTTGATTTATGCTTAACTCACCAAACTTAGCGGCGAAGTCTATGAGAGCTGTGGACAAGTTTGTGCTATAGTTTCCGAGCTCAGCCGCCTTGTAATCCCAAGGAAAGACGTGATGATAGTTGTGCCAACCCTCACCAAAAGCACAAATCGCAACAGCTTTGTTATCAGTGGCACCTATGTATCTGTAAAATTAATAATATTATTTTAAGAATTTAGAAAATTCGTTATACCGTTAATATTAGTTATTATTACATAAATTTATACATATTTATGAGATTTATATTTTTGGCACACCTATATTTAGACAACA
The DNA here is from genome assembly GCA_018231745.1 of Danaus eresimus. Classification (NCBI taxonomy): domain Eukaryota; kingdom Metazoa; phylum Arthropoda; class Insecta; order Lepidoptera; family Nymphalidae; genus Danaus; species Danaus eresimus. The sequence goes on from DVQP01001454.1 coordinate 928, forward strand.
ATATTATTTTTACGTATTATGTCGTTGTACGGTCGTAACTTTCACTCGGTCACACTGATATTTCGGGATATAAACTCAAGGTTAAATAAATTAATTCCGAAGACTGCTACGTCTTGTTAAGAGAAATGTCAATAAATAATAATAATCTATGCTTATATTGAATATATTAATAATGATGAGGAAAAGTAAACAAAAATATTATTTTTTTATATAACCCTTTCCTTTTGAGGCAACTTTTTCTTTGGGTGTGTAAAGTTTCAAACACTCACTGGTCGTATGGTCGATTTCCCCAAATATGAGCTGCGGAGTTGACGAGCCAGGTAAAATGCAGAGATATAGTATAGCGTAGCATGGAGGCCACGTACCAAGACACCCAAGGATTTTCGTTCCACAAAACTACTGGTAGCCACGCTGGCACAACGAAGCAGAGTAACGGCATTAACACTAAATATGTCCTGTTAACAAATAGTATAACTATTATGAAGACAATATTCGTTAATAACTTATATTATTATAAAGAAATGTAAATAAATTAATGATTGGTAGACAGTTTCTTTTCATCTATATTTTCGTTATGGTATCAGCGTTTTTCACCCATCTTGTATAATGTGTTAGAATTTACGTATTTTCGCTAACTTCGTACTTACTTTTTCTGAAACATTACAATGGGGTCTTTCTCTAAATCTGACATATCAACTGATGCTCCTTTCTCGAAAACTGCTTTATGTTTTCGTACCATGAGCCAGCCCATATGGGAAAAGAAGAAACCTCTTTTAGCGTTATGAGGATCGGCATCGGTTTCAGTAAATTTATGATGAACTCTGAAACAGAAATATAATAAAATAAAGACGTGCCTTAATTTAAGTGCTACTAACAAATTTCTTTTGTAACAAATATAAATTGCTTTTTAATTGAACTACAATCGAGGACGTAACACCGTTTTTTAAATGAAGGCTCCGGCAACAAAAGAGTATATTGTTGCATTTGGACTGGCCGGTTATAATTTTTGGAAAGTAGTGATACAATGAAAAGAAAATTATTTTTTAATATAAGTGAAAATATTTGCCTCTTAAAGTTCTATAACTAATTCTGTACCAAAGTTTTGAGAACTAGAAAAAAGCAATAATAACAGAACGTTCTAACGGACAAGAATTTAGATTGTACCCAAATAAAATTTCTTATAATTTGAAGATTTTAAATATATTTGCTACCTATGATCCCGAACCCATTCGTATATATGGTTTTGGAAAGCCATGGTCTGCATGACAGCAAGGAAGATTCGGAGAGGCCATCGAGCTTTGTACGCCCGATGAGCCCAAAGACGATGAGCGCCAGCTGTCACACCCATGGCTGCCATCGCCGAGAAAGTCACAGCTAGAAATTTAAGGAAATAAAATTATTTTAAAAATTATAACAAAAATAATAATTTGATAGTGTGTATAGTACGTCAAAATATAATGAGTAAACATCACAATTGAAACATTTTTTTGTAAATTATTACATTTTCATATGAGAAATAATAAAAACTCAGCGTATTCAGTAAAATTGTCACTGGATATAAAATAAGCGGACATCACGTCTGACCGTGATCACGGTTGCTGTAAAGTAATCCTTACGTCGGGAGTATGTTGTTTCTAAAAATAATAAATACACGTAGTAATCTGAAAATATTAGTTTCATTTAAATGAATACGCGCGAAAATCTTACATAAAATAAGTTTTTTTTTTTTAAATGAAGACCTATTTACCTCGTATGTTTATAAGGTCTTTAGCTTTGCCAAAATGTCTTCATATTTTAAACTTGGAAATATACATTGAAAATTTATTTTCTATAGTGAGCCTTTCAAACGCAAAATTATGCAAGTACCTTTTTGCTTTAAAAGAAAGAAATATTTAAAGCTCTATTTTAAATGAAATATACTACTCACCAAATATTAATGTGAGAATTTTTGTTTTGCCGATTAATATCAGGTATATTCCATATAACGTCGCCATGTGCAGGTAGACGAATGCCAAAACATTCCTCCATACAATTTGCCACCTGGAAAAATATAGTAATCCATAATTATTGCACTTACTTTGGGCATTATAATTTTGGATGTGGTGTAAAATTTAGTTTTCATGTTCATTTGCGACGTGAAATATTATTAATTTATAATTCTCTTTTTCAGTCTAAATCTTTTCCCGTCCAGGATTCAATAATTGATGTCTATACTAATGTGCAAAAAATTATGAATGAAGCATTTAAAACGCTTCGAATTTATTATTACCAGACAAATGTGAACAGCTCTGGTCAAAGACATTTTTTTATTCTTTAATATTTTTTCTGTGCTACAGATACAAAACTATATTTGATCCAAAATATGAAAAAAAATGTTTAAGCATTATTGAAATAAACTAAAATAAGTTATATTAAATATTATATTCTATTTCAATATTATTAGCTCTACCTACTCATAATCTCTTCTTTGTCTCGGTGGGTCCAATTGAGATAATTCTCCTATGTTTTTTTGTTGCGTCAGATCGTGTAGAAAAGCGGATGCAGTCATGATCACACCTGTAGTTTATTTCTACAAAAAAAAAAACATTCTATGTTGCCATATTAAAGTTTATATAAAGAATACATAAATTATTTTTATTTCATGTCATCACCAAAAATATACGTCCTGAATTTTATCATAATTAATAACATTAACAACGCAAGTCAGAAAATGATTTCCATGATTCAATTAAAAGCCGACAGATGGTTTGAAAGTCTTCAGTAAAAACAAAATAATAAAATGGCCTACTTTCAGTAAAGAGTATATAATGCTTACAAAAAGACAACGGATATGAAAAAAAAAAGTTTAATGAAAAGCTAACCTGAATAAAGACTATTAAAATACGATCAGCCGTAAAATAAATGACATTAGAATGCTGTAAGTGTAACTTTCTGTGATAACTTGTCCCGGTTATAATAAAGTAACAGTAACTCTTTACTTTCAATGCAGAACTATGGCACTCATCGATTCCACACCGGCGATAGAAAACTGACCTTTATTACAATAGAGTTAAAGATTAATGGCTTATCCAAACACCGTTAAATAGAAAGTTTAATTTCGTTTACATTTTTTTGTTGTTTTATTTTCTTTCGACCTATTTTGTAAATTACTGATCGACAGTGTAAGTATCGAGTAATTAACACGTCTCGCAAATCTATCAGTATGCCATTATTTTAATGGAGTCTTCTTCATTTAAATTTAATTTTAATTTTAACTGAAAGTTTTAATTAATCTTGACATTTTTTCATCTTCTTCTATATACTATAATTAGAAAAAAAGTTTAAAACGATTTGCATTCTTTATATCGTTTCGAATGAATGAATTTAGTAAGTAATAGGTATAAGTATTAGGTATATGTATATGGTTAAACTTCGCTAACTATAGACTATTATTTCTATGCTCTTATGCATTTTTATTAGTCATAAGAACTTAGAAGATCAATTAAATTCATGTGTTATTGTTGGCTGTTAAATCGCGAAACTAATTTTTTATCTTCTTGTCTTATCTTTTATAAAACACCGATCTAAAAAATTTACTCATGAACAAATAGTCGATTTTTGCGGTTTAAGTGAAAATTACGTCAACAAAGAGATGGTTGGGACAAAAAATTCCCATTTAACATTATATATTACAAGCAATAAATTTAATAATGACAAAATTATTTAATTATTTGTTTGATTACAAAACATATTTATTATCGAATAGATTTAACAAAACTTTTTGCTTATATTTAGAACCTTTTAAAGGTATTAAAAAGGGCTTCCCAATCTTGTTTTACATCAACAGGTTTGGAAAGTGTTTAAATATTTTTGGGTCCAAATATACTCACGATAGGAATTTAAAACGAAATCTTAATTATAAAACACTTGCTTTGTTTCTGAATACTTATAAGATTTAATGTTATAATACAAGAACAGTCAACCTTTGTGAGGGTCAATCAAAATAAATCGTATGTACAACAATAGATAATTAAGTCTTCAACAACCATAGAGTATTAAAAATTAAAATAAAACCTTTCCCTCCCTTTCTTCTCCCTCTTTTTTTATGACAAAGGGGCAAACGAGCATACAGACTGCTTGATGGAAGTTAGTAACCGCCGCCAATGGACCTCTGTAATATAAGGGGTCTTTTGGATGCGTTGTCGGCCTACATTATGGAAGAGGGTAAAGCTCTTCCCCAAAAAAGGGTGGCAATGCAAACGCAAAATAATTTGCGGTCTTTGGGTGACGGTACCACCTCCATCAGGTAGACCATCTGCTCGTTTGCCCCTTTGGTCACAAAAAAAGGTGCAAGCAAAGGTTGAGAAAAGGGAAAGGGCAACCATTTCTCTCACTCATCGGAAGAAACAGAAATCAAGGGCACCTTCACAATGATCTTCTGTGAGAAGGCCGTACTCCGACGGCCGAGCCATCAGCCAGCCCATGTTCAATCAATAGCAACTTAACCATAGCTAAGTTCTACCACTACATATACATAAGGATAAAAATAGCTTATGTAGTAGTTTATTAATAATTCTCAATTTTGATTGTTAATTCTTTCTCTAGGTTTACTTTTTATAAGCATATTTGGTGGACAAGCATTCCAAATTCACAAATAACATTACAAAAATATATATTCTTATGGGTTAATTCCAAGAACGAATGTTATTTATTGTCTGATTTGAATAAAATTTAAAATGTATAAAAAATTCGCTTTTATGACAGTTCGTTACAGAAAACTATTAGAAAATATGCCTTCAACTTCGTTATAAAATATTATCTTTAACTATATTCACTTAAAAGTGTCTGAGGATTTTTAATTTTATGTAATTTGAGCTCCCCTGTTTAATTTTTATTTACGCTGCTAAATCACAAACCTGATTTTTTAATTCCATTCGTTACAAAAATTTTAATAAAATACGTTTAGTAATAGTAATCGGAAGCGTTTTTGTTTATTTACTAATAAAGATGATATTGTCATGAATTAAATTTCAAAAAGTGTATATTCTATTTCTATAGTTAAATTATTACCTTCCTAATTGCCGCTTTAAGAAAAATATTTGAATTTTGAAAACCATTAAAAATACAAATGGAAAAAGTCAATTTAGTCGTATAATTAACATATTTTAAAGAAACCCATAGACTGTGTGTTCATTTTATCTCGTTGGTGGTCATCTTATTTAGTTATGTTGTATGCAATTACCTCTTCTAAGATCGCAACATACAGACAGCATATGAAAGCCTTTTGAAGGTAAGATCTTTCGAGAATGAACATGCAATACTTTCACTGCAGCCGCTATGACATTGAGAAAATTATATTTAACTAGCACATGCTCGCGGCATCGTTCGGATTTCGATTTTTATGTCAATAAGTAGCCCATGCCCTTCTCTTACAAGTTACTTTCATATCGAAATATAACTGTAGTACAACATTTTTTGCTCTTAGACAACAATATAACTCTTTGTTAATTTCAAAATCGTACTATAAATATCGACATTGTTTTTCATTAAAAACAAGAATATAATATCATCAAATAAAAATTTAAATCCGATTTTGTTTGTTATGAAAACATTTTATTTTCTTAAAAAACACCGTCGCAAAAAAAATCAATTATAAACAAATGACTACAGAACACATGTAATCGGTTAAATTTATGTCAATGGTATTTCACTTTACACAGTGCATTGTTAAAATATTCTCATAACCTTCCTTAAAAACGTATGTACGTTTGAAAATAATACAAACTTTTACTTCAACGGAACCAAACGTGAGATAACGAAACCTGTTCTTCATTTGACCTCGAGAGAGGCAACTCAGTTCTCTTTAAACGGACACCACTTTCTCCGATGGATACACATACTTCCTACGAGATGACAATGCGAATAACGCATAACTATTTACTTTTAACACAAATTAACTGTTATTGTGTACGTTTTCAATGAATTAACTTTAAAGAATTCATTTCGGTCCTGTAATAAGAGATGTCATTGCAAAACCGCTAAAAGCAGCATCACTTTTGAATAATCTACGTATACATTTAGCTTTATATGACCCAATCTACATTATCCATGTCTTTTTATACGACTAGAAGGAAAAATGTTGTTATATTAAATTAATAAAACGCTAACTAATACCATGAAGAGAAATCATAAAGATTGATTACACTACAACTAAATGGAGACTATTTACAGAATTTGTAGATACCATACAAATCACAGATGAGAATCTGAGAAATAAATCACTTGTCATTCTTAGCTTTCATCTATTTATTATATTATATACAAGAAAAAAGTAAAAACAAAGCCGTATAGTTATGTAGTTTAGAATGACGGTTAGAATTTTATTTGATAACTTTTTTTAAGTATAAAAAAAATTGGTGTCACATCAATGGAAAATAAACAAGTGGCGTGGCCTTAATAAATAATGATGGGTCAAGAAAGTTTGGCCATGGTTCATGCTCATTATAATCAAATAATTTAGACCACTGAGAAAGTAGATTCGATCAAATATTTGTAATATGAGGATTGGCTTTTTTCTTACCATAAACTATTTGAAATTAATAATTCAGTGATTATTCATGTACATACATTTTACATGTAAAATCACTGATTGTAGGCAGTGTAGATAGTATATATGAGGAAAGAGACAAATATAAATAATTTTAATTATTAAAGCGTATATGATTTGATAACCTTAACTTTTTACTGAAAGTTAAATATGCGCACTGATTTGTCATAACATTGAATCAATATATATTTTGTAAATTGTCATGACAATTCATTTTATTATTAAATAAATATTTAACAGTTAAATTCTTATCTTCAAAAGGGGTTGTGGCAGCGACCGCTGTAAAGAGATAAGTTGTTATATTTCTTGTAGATTAATAAATAAATCAAGAATTATTATTTACAATAAGAAATATTTTATGTATTTCATACTGTCTATCCATTTTCGTAATTCTTCATAAGAACAAATATTAGTCTTGGACTAAATTAACCATAAATCAAATCTAAATAATAACTATTATATTTTATGTATATAATAATAAATGAAGTGTTTTCTTATATGAACTTTAGGATCTTTTTTAGTCCATTTAAAATACAAATATAGGATAAATATCCGTACTAAATAACCAATATATTTTAGACATAGGCGTACTCTATTTAAAATATGAAGGTTTTTACTATTAGAGATTAAAAAAAATGTTTATAGCACCATCGTACACTCATTTTCGTTTCTATTGTTAATAACATACAATTTCTAGTAGAAATTTGAGGCTAAACAAAAAAAGGAAAAGTATTAATAAATGAATTAAATTAAATTATTGTATTTGTGCATTGAGTTTTTTAGTTTTTTTTACATGAAATTCATTTATTTTACTCCTTACAATTCAGCGACAGCAACATTAAATATAAACAAAATATTTTATTATTTATATTATGTATTAAATGTAATCAATCACTAATTTTAAACATAAAATACCATGTCGAAATCATTGAACATCAAATTGATTGTCGATAATAAGTTTAATGATTTAATCGTTGTTTTATATGAATAAACAATTAAAAATACAGAAGTTGTATTGATATAATATTACAGCTGCTTCCCACAGTCATCCGTTCGAATAGTCTACTACTCACAATTTAACATAAATTTTCTCTTTTATTTTGACATGTACGTCAATGTCATAATTATAATTTTTGTTTTAAACAGTTTATAACTTTTAGAATAGCTTTAATTTAAGAATAATATAATACATCTCTACGTGGCTATTTCCTGCAATACATATTTCAAAGTTATTTCAAATCAAAATTCCTACGTTCTTTCAATCACGTACCAACTTTTGCTTTACAACAGTTGATTTTGTTGATTAAGATGACGGTATCATATTAATATCCTACTTAAGAATGTTTTAATCGTTCTTAAAGTTATTTATCATTACGTCTAAAAACAGATACTTTAGCGCCAATTAAAATTTAGACAAGAATACAGAGGAACGTGTTGATTAAAGGATTTTATTGAGGAAAAATATAGTATTATTATAAGAATGTTATAACAAAAATAAATGATATCATGAAAATAAATCCATTATAATAGAACTTAATTTCTTTCAAATAAATATTTTGAATTAGTCAATAAAAAAAGGAAAGTTCCAATTTTATATAAACGAAGACATGTATCAGAGCTGTTAATAAATATAAGCATAATTATATATATGATTATATTTAAATTTGAAATGACGAAATTACAAATATGATAATTTATCATAAAAGTGATGTTTGACGATTATCGTTCAGCCTGCCATTCGACATTGTTTCTGAACGTTTTACGATCCGTCCTAGAAAATGTTCGTCATAAAATGTATTCTACAGCAAAGAGGTCGCTGATATGTACCTTTGTCGACGGCATGGCTTTAAACTTTCTTATTGTTAGCTGTCTGTTAGAAATCAAATAATAAGAAATATGTATTTGTACATGCCAATATGAATATATAGCCGCTTAAAATAAAATCAAAATGACGGCTAATAAAATTGATTGTTATTACAATGATCACAAAATAAAAATAAATCCATATAGCAGTGCTGATATGTTTATCTACATACAGCAAGTATTTTGTTAATCACTAATTGTTAAATATACTTCAATAACGTCGCATTAATCAGACGGATCTTTGTATTTGGAAAAAACAAAAGATTAATTTTGTAATTCTTATAATTTTGACATAAAATTTCTATACATCTTTCAAAACATCGAAATTCGAAGAGACACACTAAAACCTCGAGTATGGCCATGTAACGATTGCAGTTTTATAACGCTTTGTGCTTATAACACAAGCTAACACCTACAGACGGACAAAGACAACTTGATACTTAAATTTAAAGAAACACTCGATATTATGATAAACTTTTGCAAAAAAATAATCACATTAATGTGAAAGTTACGAATAAATACAGCAGACGACATAATATAAGTGAAATTTTGGTTGCATATATAACGATGCAAGACGATAGATATTTTGAACGGAATAAAAAATATATATACTTACGGACGCTTATCATAAAAATATTGAGTTTAACATGAAATTTACGGAGCGTGACCAGATGGCGTAGAATTCACCGATATTGTTACACATTACAGACTAAATAAATATTTATTGTATAAATAAAACATAGTCACATGTCAGGCTGTTGTTTATATGACCATCACGTTCATTGGTATTAATTAATGAAGTATAGCTTTATTAAATAATAGATTCTTATGACTAGAATGAATGTTGTAATTATAATCTAGCCGTAAGTTATTTATAATATATTTATTTGACTACAAAAATAATTTTAATTCAATCAAAACATCGATATATTATGTATGTACTTATAAATCGCTCGTCAACTGCGAAACAATGAATGGTAACTGCGAATTAAGAACAGTGTTGCAGGAATAATCTTAAATAGATAAAAGAAAAATAATTTTATATAATTTGTTTAGAAATATGAAATGCAAGAATTTACAACTAAATCCAGAGAGAGTGTACACAAATCACACGCTCGTTCAAGATGTTAGCTAAGTATCTAGTCACTATGTTCAAATTTACTCAGTTTAATGTTTAGAAGTTTGTTTTCACTTAAATATATATGCTTAAGACATAACTGATATTTATAAAAATAATTTTAATCTAAATTTTCCTCACCTGACGCAAAAGACATATAAGTATCATCATCATAAGTTAAGGTGAAAGTATAAAACAATTGGCAGCGAAGTGTTTAATAAATTACTTATAAAAAATTACGTTGCATTTAAAAATATTAGATCTTTGTCATTTTATAATATGCTTTTGAACATTTTCATGCGTTTTCGAGTCCGGTAAGTTAATAAGGGCATCAGATTTGTAATAAAATTACAATTGTTAATAAAATTACATAACCCATAACAGGGGGCTGTATATTTTCAAAGTTCTAAGTAAATTTCTACGGTCAAAAAATTATATTTGTAGGATTACCTTATAAAGGGTCAAATTGTATTCAAATAGTTCTAAAGTATTTAATAATTTTTTCTAAGAGAATATTCTCTTTATATATTGAAATAAAAAATGATTTATGAAGGGAAATCGACATAACGACGGAGATATAAAAAAATATTTGACATCTTTAAATAAACTCAACGTTAAACATTTTTTTTTTTGATAATCACTTATATTATATGTATTTTAAAGAACAAATTTCAAAAATTTGAAGAATAACATATTTTATTGTACCACAGCGTGTTTAAGTAACAAAAAAAGCATTCAGTAACTTCCATTACTTATAGATTCCGTACCAAAAAAAATTTAAAAGAATATTTAAATAAATTTATTATATATAGGAAGACAGGATTTCAGACGAATACGAAAGGTAAATCGTTTATTACTTGTGTAATATGATTAATAATTAAATAGTTTTTATTACTTAAATGCAATAAAATTAAGTCATATTAATGTCTCCTGACGAGGAGTGAAGAAATTCTTATGTTTATTTAACAAGACTCAAAGATTATTTGTCGTTGTGTACAAACTTTTCGTGCAGTACCTAATATTTCTGGAACTTTTGTGGTAATGACTTCATTGATATTATTTGGCTGGATGTCCTTCAATTGTAACAGACCCGCAACAGCCTAAGACATATTTTATTATTACCTATTTCTTACTCATCAATATTACGTTCTATATTACGTACAAGCTTATCTGTAACCAAACATATTAAACGGTAAACGGTTAGTAAGCGGTTTCATAACGAATTTGTTATGATTGAATATAGTTTAACACACTACATCCACATAATTAGTTCAAACTACATACGGAGAGTTAAGAGTATTTCGTTCGTAAATATACTGACATTATACCATAAACTTAAGTTATTGAATACTAAACGTGAAACTATTCGTTTGACGTGTGAAGACGCGAATTTGTACGAAACGAATACTATATTTTGTCTTACTTAATTTTAACATTGTGTCTTCAATGACATCTAAGGTTTTCGCGAGTATTCATGTAAATAAAAGTAATATTTTCGGATGTAATTACTACGCGTTTTTATTATATGTTTCGATTATTTTGCAGCAATCATGATCAAGGGCAGACGAAATAAAAATGACCAGATTTTCATCTTGACAAGATTATTTAGTTTAATATAATAAAAAAAAATGCGTCATACATCCGAAAATATTTTTTTTAAATTATGTTTCTAATGAATCGCACTAAAAATATGTATGTTTAAAAGCTTGGTATACAATTATATGTAAATTATCTGTACGTAAAGAATATATAATATAGATAACATTCATCAAAAACATCAAAAATATATAATATAGATAGTCAAATTTTATTAATCTGTCATATATAACTAAAAATTATACAAACATTATAACAAATCAAATTATAATTGAAAGAAATCTTATTGAAAGTTTATTAAAGGGTTTATATTTTAATTTATGTCTAGAATATTACAACACTTAAGAATGTGTTTTTCTTTTTTGTTTTAGAAATAAATGAATGAGTTTGAAATATTATTTCGGTATTTTCATTAAAACAGATCTCAGTTAGCCGCTTCGTATAAAAAGGGAAACTTTTGGGACCTACATTTTACATCTTATTTTTCAACTCTTTTGCTACATTTCTTCTATTGTTTGAATACATTTTCATGAAATCATAATCTAATAAAAAAAAAACAAAAACAAATCATTTATCCTTTATTTTGTGTGCCACGAAATTTTGTGTTTAACTTTAATAATTATTTTTTTGCATTATTTTTTTATTACTATGATAATATTTTAAATAAAATAAATCTAAAAACACTACAATAAATTACTTTGAATTTAAGTTTATTTAATTTAATGAATCAATAAATAAATATTAAAATACGAAGTCTTAAAATATTTGTAACAAAATTGATTCTTTGTATTTCAAACACACGCCTCTTCGAAAGATGAAAAAATTATGTCTTTGTAAATTATGGTACAGGCAACGAATTATTTCAATCGTACAGGTGCTTCATCAATTAGAAGGTTTTGATGCCCACAAATGTTTTTTTTTTACAAGAAGCTTTCCCTCGAACGTAAGAAGTGTTCACTTTTACGTGATTTCATTGTATTTAACAGTCCCGTTTCTTTTGACGTCTGTATAACTTTTCGACATCGTTTTAAATGCCGAAATCATAGGGAGTTTTTTCCTTTTGGTTGTCTTTAAACAATAGCTGGATCTCATAAACACACGGGCACAAATATTTGTTTTTATACTATCATGAATTTACCGTTACGTTTTATTTTGATACAAATTCATTTCAATAATTCTGTGTAAACACGGGCTGAATCTGTTCCTTTTTCGAATAAATTTTACTGTTCATTAACGCATCTTAACTTTCGTTAAACACTTTTGATTAAAACCTTTTTTTTTAAGATTTTGTTTTTCAGTTCATAAACAAACTTAAAAAACCGGCATCATAATTTATAATCAGTGATGGCATATTATAATATAGATACTATCTTAATTTATTTTGTAGTATTTATATAGTAATGAAATTTTCTTTATTATTTTGCAAACGTAAATATCGTTAACATATTTTTTATACAAAATTGCCGACATCATAATCTATCACACTTGCTATTAGTTGTGATTGTCATGACCATGTATTTTCTTTTTAATTTTATTACCTTCTTTGGTAAGAATATTTGTTTCAATATATATTTAATGTTTTATTCGTGATTTTAAGAACCATAAAAAAAATATTTAATCTACATTTGAGGATGTTGTTAAAAGTAATTACGTATTGATATTTATTTTTATAAGTATTATAAATATAACATGACTATTTGTATTATAAAAACTTACCCTGTTAAATGTATACACTCAAACAAACACCATACCACAGTTCAGAACGTTTCATACGTCTTAAACGAATGATCATTACACCAAGCTTACTCACTAACTCTGCCAGCCCCTCTTACTTATACTTTCAGATGTGCGTCGCACTTTCCCCACCTTCAAACATTTCATTTTAATATTAAGGCACGGAAAAATATCTATATAATATTATTGTATTTTAAAGTTAATTATTGATTTATATAAAATATATTTATGATTGAATAGCTGTGTCTTCCTATACGGAGATTCTTCTTAATAAAATTGATAAGATTACTACATTCGTATATAATAAAGAACTTTCTTATTAAGTTTGTAAGACGCGTCAATGGTAATTTCATTATGTTTTTCAGAATATTTCAATATAGAGGCTCTATTCTTTTAAGTCTAATGTAATAACTGATAAATAATTATTACGTTTTAAAAATTTTATCCGTAGCCGTTAGAATTTCTTATAGAAAGGTTTCTTATATTGTTATTCAACCGTTATTCATCTTTTGGAACTTTCATGTTGCTTTAACGCACTATGATGGATATTTATAGGTCTTTATTTCTCACTTCCATCTTTGTTTTATTAAGTTAAATTTTTAACTTTGATCAAAATTTAACCGTTATTAATTCTTTTTACATAAATACATCGGTAACTATTCAAAAGGTAAATTATTTTTTTCATTATAATAGGCAATGAAATTTTTGGTCTCTATTAAAATATATTAAAACGCCTTTTTTTTTCTCAAACATCCACATAACGACAAAATTGATTTGCCACGTTGCCACAAATTGTATGCTTTGGAACTTTATATACTTCGTTTTGCAATTCAAAAATTCTCACTTTTTACTCACATTCAGTCAAATAGTCTGAAATACATAGAATTATTATTATAGCCTTGTGATTATGACCCTGTTAATTTTAATAAAAAAATAGTCCCTTAAAACACGAATAGCTTTATAAACAACATAGGTATTGGGTACATGTAGATTGTGATATAAATAAATTTAAAAAATGTTTGGAAGACATCTATTAATAAGTTATAATATAGAAATATGTATGTCTTGTAAAGTGTGAAGTTTGAAGTACGCGGGTACAAAAATCCTCTTCTTAATATCAGTGAATTATTTTTAAATTCACATTATAAAATACTTTCAGTCACCAAATTCTCCAAAATATCAGATAATCATCTCGTATTATCAAATATTGAGTAAAACTACATTTCTTTTTCGCAATTTCAAGAATAATTTGATAAAATGTATTAGAGATAAAGATGGTAGTGTCTGGCTGTGGTCAAGTAATCAGATCTCGAACATGGGCTGGCTCGACCGGGCAAACACCAATAGACCAGTTCTCACAGAAGATAGGCGTTTTAAACATTTTTCGAAACTGTTTTTGGTAGAAGAATAAGTAAAATACCAAAAAAATAAAACTATCGATCGATCAAATTAATCTCGATAGTAAACGTAAGTTGATCAAGATATTTTACTTATTTATTGATCATTCAACGTTCTGACTAATTTATTTCATTTAAATAATGAGATAAAGCCAAGGATGTATTCGATTTATATGAATTAGCCTATTAATGCCCTCTGTTTATGATTCTGAAAAGTGTGAATCGTTT
>DVQP01001455.1:0-15439 GCA_018231745.1 Danaus eresimus
CGATCGGCGACAATGAGTTTGTACAATACAGATACATTTTAAAATATAATAAAAGTAATGCAAGAGGAAAAAACTGTCGGGTTATCTGATAACATCGCATATATTAAGTATATATAAATGAACACAAATTTCTCATGGGCCGATATGGCTTATTAAATAACATGTAGGCGGTTACCTGACCGAGTCCCCTGGAGCAGACAAACATATGTTAAAAAGCAATACATAACTTAAAATTCACGTGAGATTTTATGATCCGAAACCACACAGGTCCGCCATGCAAGCTGTCACAGACGCTCCTGCAGAACACAGTGGTCGTTGGACATGGGGCTTGATTAGTTTCTAATCCGTGGATGGCCCACGGACCGGCTGGGTCCAGTCAAACTACGATACTTATTGACCACAATATAAAACCTTAAAATAAAATTCGGCAAAACAAACATTAGGCCTCCACGGACAACAGGCGCATACAGACTCATCACTGGGCCAGGCGGTCATTGGTTCGTTGTTACCTCACACACACACACGCTCAACCGATTCCCTTGCTAGACATACTCACTAACAATTTTATTAATGTTTCAATATTATAGCGAATTTATACATTTTGTTAATTTTATTTGTCAAATTTATCCATAGCGGAGTGTCTCCTCTCGCACACGCACTCAGTACCTCACTACTAACAACCTTCACAGAGTATAAAGCCGTCGATGTGTCATTTCTCGTATTTTATAATGTATAATAAAGCACATCGCGGGCAGCACGCCTACCACAAGTCATCACCGGCACACTACATACGGACCGTTTGCCGTTTCTCGTTCGATGGCCGCCGCTAACGGACACGTGGTGGTGGTGTCTGTCAGCGCCGTATTGAGCGCGACGATGACTCGTCTCAGGCCTACCATAGTTTATAATTCTCAGACTACATCACAGTGTCGTACTATTTATTGTACACGTAAATCATAACTTGCACAGCAAATTTTAAAAGCGTCTCATATATATTCCGTTAACAAAACATTTAAACTATACGAGTGGTGTCGGTGCATGTACGTCGCGTCCCGGGCCCCGCCGACAGATCCCACCCGCAGACCAACACTAACAGACTCCCGCCGCCGGTATACAAATTTAAAAACAAACAATAAAACAACTATAATTTACTTACACATTATGCGTACAAAATCCCTAACCGACCGAGACGAGACGTCTAATAAATAAACATATTTAAGATACATAAACGTGTACATATATATAAAAAAAAATCTTTTTATACACCGTCATACGCACGAACCACGGAAAGTTCCTTACAACACTTATATACAGTATGTACAGAGAGGAATAATAATAAAAAACAATTTGTACTCGCAGAAAACGTTTGAAAATGAAGTGAAGAAAAAACCCCACTACAGGTCGGGCCGGCCGGCTCTACCTGTCACACCTCTTGGAGGGATCTGGAACATCAGGGAGTGCTGGGTTACATACTGACTGACAATATATACATATATATATATTATATCGGTTGGGACTAGCTTAGGATAGTTCCCGCATTAGAAGCAGATCGACAAAGGACGTGTAAAACTTTATAATTTTCTAAATTTGTTGGCTTTGAAGATCATTTTCCAGCAGGCGGTAAAGTGACCTAACAAATCATTTAATTCAGGAAATTATTAAGTTTTACATTTCCTGTAACAATCTGCTTCTAATTACAGATACGCGGGTTTGCACTTTCCATGACGATGTTACATGCGTGTGTTTGTGTGTGTGTGTGTATGCGCGCGCACGCGTGTGTGTATGTGTGTGTGTGTGTTGGTGTGTGTGTGCGCGTGCGTGCGTGCGTGTGTGTGTATATCCTCTCACCGTGTTCGTGGTGTTCCTCCTCGGGCAGCGCCAGGCCGAACTCTCTCCGGAGCCGCGAGCTGAGGTTCTCTCTCTGCCGTTCAGACGCCGTAGGCTGAGCGTCGAACACTCCTGGAATATGACACGTCATACACATTAATATTCATTATAAAAACATAACAAAGTAGAAAATCTTGACGGAAACAAATGTTTATTATAAATAAAACTTATTTCATCTCTACAACGCTTTATACGTCGGCGAGGTTTATTACAAAAACCTTAACAATAAGTTCAGAGTCCAAGGTCGACTTGTGATCTCGTGCGATTATGTACGGCGAATACGATATTGATTACACTAGCTTAGTTCGCCTGTTTCATTTTTATAAAAAAAAATCAAATGATTAGTGCCACTATACTAACATATATATTTAAATGTATAATTTGTCATACTAGGATATTATCTTGTTATGGAGTCCGTCCGCACTTGTGTCACATAGTATCAACCTTATATGTTGTACATAAGGTTCTAATTAAAGTCAGTATTCGAGTGTCACAATACATCACACTACAGATGTATATTGCTCAGATTAAAATCACTTGTTGTATTTGAATTACAAATGTGTTTTTATTATAATAATGTACCGTTTTGCTTGCTGAACATGTAAACATATTTATATATGTATAATTTACAATTGTTTCTCTAACATATTTTTCGCTTGCTGTAAAATAGTAATCTAGTATCTTAGTGATATATAACAAAATTTATATATATAAGGTTCGCTGAGTCATGGATAGTTTTGAATGGCCTATAATGCTTCAGACACATTTCCTATATCGGACACGAGTCATTAGTGCGTGTGTGCGTGTCTGTGTCTGTGCGTATGTCCGTACCCTTGGGCTGGTGCGCGGCCAGGTCCCTGTGCAGCCTCTGCTCCAGGTCGTCGGCCGCCAGCGCCGCGGCAGCGTCCAGTCTCTGCGGGGAGAGCGAGGCGGAGGAGCGCGAGCCCTCCTCCTCCCCGGCCTCCCCGCCGCCCCACTCGCTCCCCTCCACACATTTATGTCGCAGGCGGTACTCAGATATAGACAGCTGGAAATATAATCACCTCAATAAGTTTAAATAGCCACCATTACTGAAAAACAGATTCAGTGTTAAGCATTGAAAATTCGCTGCCACGAGAACAGGAACCCCGTGTTGGTGTTACTATCTTATCCGAAGCCTTGACATGATAAGGAATGATGCATTGAATGAATCGAGCGAAATACTCATCAAGGGCGCCCCAGCGATACGATAACATTATTAGGTTATCGTGATCCGACATTCACACTATATGTAACTAGACGAGCTACTACGAATGGATCTGCTGTTGCTGGAATATCAACTACAAGTTAGAGAGAGTCTGGTTCACTGACCTTTCTCCTGACAGGTTTCGGTTTGTCCTGCGGCGGCGGATGCAGGCGCGGGTCGTTCACCCTCGCTCCATACCGGAGGGGCGTGGAGCCGCTCCCTGCCGCGCCGCCCGCCGCCCCCGAGCCCCGCAGCACCCCCGACAACAACACACTGTTATTAGAGTCCATATTGTTGACGCGGGTGAGGATCTCCTGTACGCTCTTCAGCTCGTCCACCTGGCCCGCACTCTCCTTGTCGAACAAACTAGTATCTAAACTTGTAGTCCTGTCTATAGCACTCTTAATGATCGACATGCTGGGTATGTTTTCGTTGATGCAGCCGTCCACCCTGTACTTGTGCGCGATGTTGCTGAATATCCCCGAGAACAGGCCGGTGGAGTTGAACCTGGTGGAGAAAGACATCGTGTCGGTGGGCTCCTTGTCCCTGCGGTCGGCTCTCTCCGTTTGGGGGATGGCGTTGACGGGCTTGAGAGGCTTCATGGTCTCCTCGGGCAGCGGAATGGTCTCGGGGGAGGAAATGAGCGCCAGCGGGGCGGGCTCCTCGGGCAGCGGGATGGTCTCCGGCGCGGGCAGCGGGATGGACTCCACGGGCGGCAGCGGGATGTTCTCCGGCGCCACATGCAGCTTGTCGTCAGGGTCGTCGTGGCCGTCTCCGTTGAGCTCCGACGACTTGGAGCTGGAGTCGTCGTCGGTCCGTAGCTGTATGCTGACCCGGTCGTCCACCATGTTGAGGTCGAAGTTCAGGTTGACCTTCTTCCTCTTCTCCTTGGGCGGTTTTTTGTTCCTGCTCTTCAGTATCATGATGTTCTCGGTGTGGAAGGAGTGTATCTTTTTCTGTATGTCGTCCATCTCGTCTCTCTGCGGCGAGGAGTTGCCGCTGGTGTCTGCGGACTGGGAGCTGTTCGCCTTGTCGTTGGGGCTCTCGATGCCCTTCATGTCCGCCAGCAGGTCGTTGGACTCTATCTTGGTCTGTGTGATGACGGTGGTGTCTATGTCCATGGGCACGACTTTGTCGTACAGACTCTCCTCCAGCTCCAGGTTGTTGTTGTTGTTGGCCGGCGAGCTGCAGCCGGTGATGTCGGGCGGCGCCTCGTCCTCGGGCGTGGGGACTCCTATGATCCGCCTGATGTGTTCGGTGTCGTGGGCTCCCTTGATGTTGACGTTAAGGACGTCGTGGTCTATGTTACACTGGTCGTCCGACCCCTGGCCGCTGTCGGAGCGCGTCCTGTCCCGACTGTACATGTCCATGATGTTCCTCTTGTACTGACGCGCTAAACACAGCGAGTCGTCCTTTACAGGGGAGTCCTCCGAGGTCAATATCGGCGACGTCTCATCATTGCACTGTATAGAATAAAGCTTTATTTGAGTAAATACAAAATAAAACTTAGTACGACATGAGTGTTTAACTCACAGGCACGATCGGGTTCTGTTCGCAGGAGAGAGATTCCCTCGCCATGCGCCTCTTTTTCAAGGGTGTGACCATCTCATTTGGCGGCGATTCTGGAACGAATGTTTCTACATTTACATATTAGTATCACTAGTGATGTAGTAAAGTGATATCCAGATGTCGGAGAACAATTTTACAACTACACAGCATATTATATTTCGTAACTGAGCAATTTAGTACAAGTCAGTTGTAATATTGTTCCCTGAAGACTAGTCTTTAACTCACCGACGTTGGGAGAGTCGCTTTCCTCGCTGATGGCTTGCCGCAGCCACCTCTTCTTGGCACTATGTTGTACCGGAAGCACTTCGGTGACTTCCGCGGGGTTGCTCCTCGTTATCCGCCTCGCCTTCTTCGGAGGCCTGTTCCTGTCTCTGCCCGGTGTCCGCGGCGGTGAGTGATGCTCGTCGTCCTGGTAGTCAGGTGTCCTACTGAGGTCCCCTATCATTGTGGACGCCACTCGGACGAGACTCTCCAGTGAGGGCGCCGAGACTAGCGCCGGTCTGTAAGGCGATTGGTACGGCGAAGGCGTCCGCTCGGGAGATCTACCGACCCACTCGGTCGCCATAGTCTTCTTCGTCTTTGGAAGCTTGAAAGCCGATTCCACTGAACCCACGGCCGCCTCCACCAGCAGACACGCGGGACTCAGTCCGAGATCCTGAAGATGAATTTGTTAGAATCAGAACCGATTTAAATATAAATCAATATGGAGTTATTGAATGAATCTTACCTCTGCGGCTTCGTGTGGCCTATCAGTGTCTGTGGACGGCAGAGACTGTTCTTGCCTGGACTGTGCTCTGGGCGACATGGTCTGAGCCTCGTCTCCGGACGTCACCATGTCACTATCGGCGGAATTCAACCTGCGTCTATTCGACTGCGACGCTGTCCGGGCGCGTCCCTTACGTCTGAAAGTACCAGCGTGATTTTAATCATCGTACTTAAAGAGTTTAATGTCATATAGTATGTAACGCGACCTTGTGTATTGACCTTGACAGTATAGACAATAGCTCTACAGACTGTGTTGTTGTATCGTAATATATATGCTTACTTCTTTCTCTTCTTGGAGAGGCAGTTCAAATCCTCTTCTTCCTCTTTCTCCGTGTGAGGGTGTGGGTCTGACTCTCTTCTCTTCTGCCTTTCCTTGACTTCTTGTTTCCGCTGCTGTGCCTTTTCCATTCTCTCAAAAGCCTTCATTATCGCTTCCATCTTGCGTTCTTCCCGGGTCTGCAAATTTCAATTTTCATTATTTCATCTGAGAATCAAATTTAACTATAACCCTATGTCTATTATAAGGTTTCCTTACCATTTTCCGTTTGTCTTTGTCTTTACTGGTCTTAGTGGGAAGCTTGTCCTGTGAGTCGTCGGTCTTGTAGTCCAGCGAGTCTTGGTTGACGCACGCGGTGCGGCTAGACCGCGCCGACCTGTCGTGACATGCTGACTTAGCCGCCAATTCCCTGGTCACTGGCCTCTCAGCTTCGTTTTTAAACTCTGTGGGGTTTTCTTCGTCTTTTCTATCGATTTCTGGTTCCGGTTCCGGTTCAGGATCTAGTTCTGGTTCTGGTTCCGGTTCCGGTTCCGGTTCTTGTTCTGGTTCTGGTTCTTCAGGCGGCAGTGGAGGCGGTGGTGGCGACAGAAGCATTTCCTCTTTGGTTTCCAAGCTTTCCTCTGTAACAGGTTCAGGCTCCGGTTCAACCGGAACTGGAATCGTTTCCGGTTCGGGTTCCTCTTCCGGTTCAAGTATGGGTTCTTCAACTTTAGGCTCGATTTTTATAAAATCTGGCTCGTCTAAATCAGACTTCATCTCTTCTTTGGCGGTGAGATCGAACTCTTGATTTTCCTGTTTGAAATCTTGGAACAGGTCAAACTTCAACGGTGCCGGATTATAGTCTAAGGACAATACAGGCGGTTCTTTGACAGGGGACATCGGTGGATACTCATATTTGAGAGGAGACTTCTTCTCACATTTTGGTGAAAATGGCGGTGGAATATCCTTCACTGTGGGCAAGACCGGAGCTGGTGGCGGGGAGACCGGTGACGAGGAACTGTAGCATCTGCTCCTTTTACTTTTCTCTCTCTGAGGGTAGTCCAAGCTTTTGCGAGGCACCATAACGCTCAGCCCATTCACTTTGCAGTGCTTAGGATTCCCGCAAGCGCAAGGCTGTTTGCTTCCGTTCGTGTCATGGGGGACGGTTATTTCGGTATTCGACGGTATATCCGTGACGGACACCAAGTAGACGTGCAACGCTCCTTTAACTATGCAGTGCTGCAATTCGGCATTCGGTTTACAGGACCTACGCACAAACCTCGCCTCGTTCCCATAGGTCCGAGTGTCGATGCATATTTGGGTATTATCTTTCGGTAACCTGTAGAAGAAAACAAAGGGTCCCGGTTTTTGGCTTCCCGCTCGAGCAGTATTTTGCAGTTGAGGTCTGTGTTGATTTGAAAGCATATACTTGCCTCGTAATTCTATGACAGGTGTATTTTCTTTCAGTTCCTTTGTGGCAATGAGTATTTTCCCCCCCGCATGAGGTACCGTCGTACACAAATGTGCTGTAATAGCCGAAGCCATATTTGGCGTGCTTCCAAGTTTGCTGCTGTATTTCATGATCTTAGCTCTTAATTCCGGACTATAATGATTTGTCATAGCCAGCTCGTACAGGTCCCGCCAGTGTGATTGGCTCGAAGGTATGGTGGAATTGTACTTGCTCCTGTTTAGTAGCATCTCTTTCTTCCTCTTAACTCTCTTCTCCGTCAGTTTTCTCTTCGTACACTTCCTCACAACTTCAGCTTTCTTGGGACGTTTCGGGCCTCGTTTCGGTAGAGGCGACAGAGTGGGTTGAGGTAAGGGCGGCAGTACGGGCAGATTGGAGTTGTACGTCGTCACACAGGACCCGCTGGTGTTGGTGTACGTGGTGACGGTCAGTAAACGTTTCCTTCTCTGTCCCGGAGGTCGACTACATTCAGACGAATCAGAATCCGATGCCCCCAGAGCGCTTAGTTCCTCTCTCTTTCTGAGTTGGATGGCTCTAGCGTGCCGCCGGTCTATGGTCCTCGGTAGACAGAGTTCGCACATGTAGGCGTCCGGTATGTTGTTCCTGTCGATGCCCATGCAGTCCACGTGCTGCCACTCGCCGCATCGGTCGCAGCATATCATATAGCCATCGTCGTGGGTGAAGTCGCAGATGCACCTCGTTTTACCCTCTTCCTCTCCTTCGGGAGCGGTTTCTGTGTCACTGCCACCCGGGGCGGGAGGTCCCCTCTCACCTTCTATAGAAGATATCACAGACGCCGTGTCGTCATCTTGGATGGAAGACTTGTATGCGAGAGAGGACTGCGATGTCGTCGTCGGAGCTACGATAGCGCTTGTCGGTATAGGCGCTGCAGCTTCTTGGGATGCTGTTGCGATCGGCGATGACTTCATGGGACTCATCGGTGCTGTTGTTGTCGCCGGCGACGAGATCACTGGAGACACTGATGAGATTGTTGTTGTTGGAGTGCTGACTGTCGGTTGTTTTTGAGCTGGCAGGGCATATGTATGATCCAGCATCACAAATGCTAGTGGCTGGTATGAATATCGACGCAATTCCTCCGACAGATTTGGCCTTTCCTCCATACCAATAATATCATCGGCTGTCAGAAGTGTAGATTTGTCACCACTGAAAATTAAAAATTTATTAGATTATAAATAATCATTTTGATAAAATGTACATATATATATATATAATATCCTTACAATACAATCCTCTTTTGATTTACAGGTTTGATATCTGCTGGTTCCTCTACAAGGGGTGGTTGTATTGTATTATTTTTCACTGGTTGAATCTGTGTAGGACTCTGTAATATGAGTTTGGGCTGTGATAGCGACTGTAAAATCTGTGCAGTCAACTGTTGGTTAGCCGACACCTGGGAAACTGTAGAGAGCTGGTTGTCCGGACCATAGGTTTGCACATATCTGAGATTGGGAGTAGAGCCTGACTGAACGTAGTGGGGGCCTTTAGGTAAGCTAGTACTCAACGGAGCTGTGGACAACAGGACTGGGCCACAAGGCGACTGCAACACTAGACGCTCGCCTTTAGGAACCTTCTGTAAGGTCATGGTCTGCTGGTTTTTATGTGTGGGACTTCCGACTTTCTGGATGACTTTGGAAGTATTCGATTCTATAACCCCGTAACTTGTACCTTGATTCTTGTAGGTCGCGTTATTCGCCGACCACGATTTATTTTCAGACTTATGAGCGCTGCCAGTCTGCTGAATGATTTTTATAGATCTAGACTGGTTCTTCTGACTGGTCGTCGAATTTTTAGACCCTTTGAAAGTATTTACAGATTTGCGACCAGAATGTACAGATATTTTATTAGGTCCAGATACAACTCTGGATAAAATGTGGCATTGAGTGTTGCCAGTGGATGCAGTTACCATAGTGTTGACATTAGCACCATTGTTTACCTTATTTAAGTTTGTGCTTTTAGAGTATGTGTGACCATATGGCACATTTTTAATTGGACTATTATTTATAACACTTGGAGATAGAGTAGCACCTATTAGAGACTGGCTTTTCGGAGGTTTTGTGCTTAGCATAGTACTGTTTAAATGTTTCTGAGATACAACATTTGTATTCAATTTATACACATGATTCTGGGTTCCATATACAGGAGTGTTCACCTCCTTGCCTTGGGCTATATACTGTTGGGAGTAGTTAGAATTTTTAGGCAGCGATATATTACTTAAGATCTGAACTTTGGATGTCTTCGGTCGACTTATATAGTTTGTTTCTGTTATGATATTAGTCCTCCGTCCAGTGTGACTGACATCATTAACATAGCTCTCACTAGTAATGATTATTTGCGACACGCCCGGCGGCGTTTCCTCTTCACTTTTACTATCCGTAGCAGCACTTGTGGCGAGGATCGTTGGCAACCATAGAGTTTGGTTACCTGTTACCTCTTGAGACACATTCTGTATGGCTGTAATATTGCCAACCGCTGCATCTACATTAATTGTAAAGTTTTGGGGGAGTTTTGTCACATTTTGGACAATCGCAGCATTCAGAGGGGCAGGTATGAGTGTAGCGTTCTCTACATAATTACCATTGCCTACTTCGTCCGTTTCTTGTATGCTATGGTAAGCTATATGTCCGACATTATCATAAGTAGTTTCTTCAATGCTTACAATTCTAGGAAGGGGGTCTAATGACATTTCAGTTTCACACCTCTTAGTAATATGATATTCAATATCTTTTTTATCTTTATGTATAGATTGTATTATGCTTTCAGGGTTAGTGGAATCAGGTTCAGGATCTTGGGTGGGAGACAGAGTGACGGCCCTCAGTACTGGGGTTCTTACACTAGATATATCCATTGTATCAATTAATTTGTGATCCAACACATGATCATAAATGTTATCACTGGAGGTGGTCGGCCCGTAACCCTAGAACAATTTTGTTTTAACAATTATTCAAATGTTCTTACAATATTAAAGAATCATATTTATAACATTTTGCAACAGCAGAACATAAAAAAAAAAACAAATATAGATAGTTTGAAACAGTATAAGAATTAATAAGCAAGTTTCTATGACTTTCAAAGTTTGATGTAAGTTTTAAGCAATGCATTTCTACAGTCAATGAATTTATTATCATACAATCAACATACATCACACAGAGTGCTTCAGTAATAATTCAAAACATTATCAAATGTCCTCATTTTGTAAGTTCTGTGATAATTTAGATACATTCAACATATTTTCAATTGCATCACATGTACTCACCAAATTTACAGACTGTAAAATCAACATTTGAGGCATCAATAATACAACTATGGATTGGGAAATCATTATCCAACTTTCTTTATAGTTATAGCAGTAGGTTGGATGGAAATAATATTATAATGGAAATTATACAGTGTTCAAAGCGAAATTTAATTGGAAAATATTATTAGACATGACTTTTGCACAATAAAATAACCATAGCCATACATTGTCTTACATTTATGTGTATAATATTATGCACTGTAAATGAAGTAATGATTATGTTTACTTACTTGCCGGACCGATGGTTCATATTCTGATGTCGCCGACATGCCGAGAATAGCATCTTGGGTCAAGCCAGAGATGATGCTTTGGAGAGCTCCCGGCCTCCAAGGTTATTTTACGTGACTGCAAGCGAAAATTGACTTTTTATCCATCTGCCAGCACAATCTTCATTAACAATTTCTGAGCACGGCATAACTCTTGTGGAAATATTTTTAGTCCACTAATACATGACGGTAGACAAGTCGAGGTCATTGTTCCAGAAATTAGTCAAAAGTCACATTTTATTCTTTCCTACGAGAAAATATAATAAATAAAAACAAAATACTTCACAATAGCGTAAGCTACGAGAGCTTAAAGTAAGAAAATCTTTGGACAGGTTAAAATCCACTGCCGCCATTATTGTAGCACGAAAACTGTAATGTCTCTAAACATCAAAAAAGTAAACACTAACCTAAAATGTGATATTATGGATATAATAAATAATAACCCAATTATCAAATTGGTAAAAAACTATAAAATTGGTATCATATATTCCGCTAAGTAACAAAGAGATAATATATAAATACATACGAAAATGAGGTTTGTATATTTATATCATTTTCATATAGTTCCCGAAACTTCGTAAACATAATTTATTAAACGCTCACCGGTAACTGAAGTTAAAACACAAATAACAGTCACAGAAAGTAAAAATTATAAAAGTTATACTACAAAATCCAGATGTAAACACTTTATAAGAAAATAAGTGCTAATAAAAAGTAATACTAACCACCACACAAACGAATTTAGAATTCCTATAACGTAGCGAAACTAATTCTGCTCGATAATTGCATATCATATATGAAAAAGCCCTCAAAGTTCGAAACTACGACCAAAACATTCACAAGACTCGAAGATGGCGGCCATTGCATTTTCTTGATACAAAACAACGGGGGGTTTCACGGAACATGTCGAAGTACTTACCACATCCGGTCAAATGTTAGATAAATTATTAAATTTAGGTAATTTGCCATTAAAATTACAATATAGTATTATGAAAACAAGTAAAAAATTCAATTTATTTTTTAATACTGGCGGATAATGTAATTTTTTGGGAAATAGTAAAGAAAATGTTTAATGATAAAGTCATTGATTAAGACTTTAAAAGGAAGAGGTATTAGAGATCCATGAAATTCCATAGATTAATTTTCATTTTTATTAAAACTCTTGAACTTTTTTATTATCTGGAATAAGTATTAGATTTACTGTATTACGCTATATACATTTAATAATAAAATTTATTTATATCCAAACATCTAAGCTTATATAATGTTTTTTACAATGATAAGCTTTGTAAAATTAATTTAAACTTAACTATTCAAGTTAATTTTTTTTTTGTTTTTTTGGTCAACGTGAGACGATTATAAAATTATTATATTAATTTATACAGCCAAAACATTTCTAGCCATTCAAATATATGTAGGTTGAATTCTATATTGTAATTTTTTCGACATATCACAAATAAAGAAATCACAGTGTTCAGGAAAAATATTAACCAATTTTTATAATCTTTAATATCTATTGTAACATGATAAATAATTTACAAAGGTTAAAAAGCAAATTTAGTGTAGAAATAAGGTAAACTGTTTAAAATTAATTGATATAAATACTATTGTAAATGAAACAAAAATTTAACAATAGTTTTTGCGAAAGAGTTGCGACAATTGTAAAATCTCATCACCAATTACTTTTTAAATATTTAGAAGATGACAGATTTTTTACAATATTTTATTATACGTTATTATTTTTTTATGATATAAGAAACAAATAGTTATAAAGCTTCTAATCACATAATAACATTGACAGCTCCAAATTTTATATTTTTTCACCTGAAAATAGACAGAATATACCTATATTCTGTTAAAAAATATATATTCTTTTGTAATTTATAGAATATATTCAAATAATTTTCAGGAAATACTATTTCTTTACAACTTTAATTAATAATAGTTCCTTTTTTTCCAAAAAATTATAAAGTTAAGCATTTAAATATTATATGCTATTTTATTTGTTTCTTTTGCACAGAATTTTCATATTATTATACATTCACTATTTTGCTCAGACTCAGTCGTTATAAGGAACGACCTTGTTTTAAAGTCTAATATACAGTAACTAACTACAGAAACTCCGAAATGTGAAAATGAAAATAGAAAGGGGTAGAAATAATTTTCTGCGAACTTATACCTTCAAGAAAAGACAAACTTTATAAGCATTGCTTACAATGCACAATTCATCCACCCATTTGCTCTAGCCCCGTCTCTTTTTATTCCGCCTTCTCAGGAGCGTTAAACGTTTAACGCCACCTTGTTAGAAGTTCGAACATATCGAAAGATTGTATTTTGTAATAAAAAAGAGTTTTGTTAACTTCATTACTTTACTAAGTAAAACTCAGAATCACGGCAAAAATTCTAAATTTCATAGATATGATTATTAATTTTATAAACTTGGAAAACATAATAAAAGTATTCGACATTTGTTACAGGTATTGGAGTGTAAAAATATCAAAATAGAGAGACTTGTTAATCAAATCTCACAACTGGCTATTTTCACCCACACATAAATTGTCAAGTCGAGAGAGCAATCAGTCTGATTAATATTGTGAAAACCAAAAAAGAACTCCACAGTTTGTCGCTAACCACTACTAAAGCATTTATGCCGTTAAGAAATCATTTAAAGGATCAAAGTAAATATTGCGTATTGTTTTTAATAACCCTCGACTATGCTAAATTTATCGAGACCAATAACAGTTATTTTTTTACACCTAAACCAGCGACTGGCTACTTTGAAAGCACGTTTAATGGCAATAAAAATCATATATTCTTAATAAATCTAAGTAAAAAAATATAATTAAATTATCGGCATTAGTCTCTTGTTTCCTAGAACAAAATATAGAGTGCTCTCTGGCAACACAGATCATTTGTATGTTGTTTACAGTCTGTATTCTGTAGTCAGGTGTCAAATACACGTTTATTTTATAACTTCATGTAAAAGGTTATATTTACTAACTTGGTTAGATTTTATATAAAGTTGTGAATTTCAAACCTTTCTATTTATAGCAGCTTTTTTAATATTCATAATGAGTGACTTCGTGTTAAACGATAGTGATACAGAAGTCGATTCGGACGAAGACGTAAGTTGAACCATATACACAATGGTTAATATAAATTTGAATAAGTTTTAATAATTATTTGTAATTTCTAGTTACAAGAGGCATTTGCAAAGGGTCTACTGAAACCCGGATTAAATGAGGAAATAGAAAAGGTACAGAAAAAGTATGTAAATAATGTCGCAGATTTGAAAGCTAAATTGAAAGAGTTTGAACTAAAATTACCATGGGTTGAGACGCTCGAGCTTGTGAACTCCGTAGCACCCATGGCACCTGATGTCGCGTTGCAGATGCAGCAAACAGCCCAAAGACGGAAGTAAGTTCTTATTTTGACTTACAAATATAACGGTACAACTAATAGTACTTAAAAAAAGTATAACAATAATCAATTTATATTTATCGTTAATGCATCTATGTGAACATGTGAATGTTTCCAGAAACATCAAAGAAAATACAAAGGGAAATGTGATTTACGATCCGTCCCAGGATCCCGTGTTGAATGAATTCAAAAGGGAGAACTTGATCCATCGTCAGGCCCAAGCTGCGGTGATTGAGGGAATCAAACGCCTTAAAGATCTTAATATTCCCACTAAACGGTAAACCTGAATCATATGTTATTTAATTTTGAAAGTCTAAGATAAAACTAAGATTTGTATGACATGAAGATAGAGTATTCTTTGATTGCTTAAAGATAAATCTTTTATGTATTTTTTAAGTTAAGTAGCTACACCAAATGGCACCAATTATATTGTCAGTCTAACTTATTTTATAATTTATTGTTTAGATAAATAATGGTAGTACAGCATTATTAAAGAAACATGCAGTTGTCGATCTAACAATGAGATATTATCTGCAACGTTTTATTATAAGTTTTCTTATACAGGCCAGATGATTATTTTGCTGAAATGGCGAAATCTGACGAGCATATGCAGAAAGTGCGTAAGAATTTGATGGCAAAGCAAGCGGCGCAAGCACGGACCGAGAAAGTTAGACAGTTGAGGGAACAGAAGAAAATAGCTCATAGAGTTCAGGTTAGTTGGAGGATGGTTGATTCACAACTATGACTTACAAGATTTGGCTATAATAACTTTCATGGATAGTTTATATATATATATATATAACATTCAAGTGTAATATATTTTGTTTTAGGTTGATGCAAAATTGAAACAAGCCGCAGATAAACGACAAATGTTGGAACAATTAAAACGAGTAAGGAAAGGAAAATCAACAGATTTAGACTTCCTAGATGACAATAAAAGTAAAAATAATAGTAAAGGAAATAATTCCAAAGTGAAAGTAAACAAGAAGAGGGCTATGAAAGATAAAAAGTTTGGTTTCGGAGGTAAGAAGAAGGGATCCAAGTTAAACACAAGGGATTCAACTAACCAGATGGAAGGATTCAACAGCTCGGCCAAAAAGAAACCGTTCAATTTTAAAACTAAGAATTTTAAGCCGAATAATAAAAAACCGAGCATTAAAAAGAATCAGCGACCGGGCAAGTCAAAGAGGAAGGGCTCTAGGAAGTGATGACACAATAAATATATTTTTAATCACATGTTTGCTCATTTATATTAATGCCATTTCCC
>DVQP01001456.1:0-15438 GCA_018231745.1 Danaus eresimus
CTTATTAACATATTTTCCTCTATATAAATTGCATTAACGATGCAAAAAACTGATTTTACTGAGATATATCAATAATGTTATATGTGTACTTCGTCGTAAAACTTACCATTAGTGGAACCGCAGTCAGCACAGACTTGATTCCCTGGCATAGCTCTCACTGCTCTGATGATTGATCTCTGGAGATCGAGTAGGGAGTGTCCATTGTCATTACTCTCACCAGCCTGTTGGTGGAAGGCCCTCATCAGAGCCCCCTCCTTACAATTGACGAGGACCGATGTCCAAGTACGCTGTTCGTTCTCATCTTCAGCTTGGAAATGGTACGTACGATTATCTGTGTTAAGATATATATATTACGTTCTACATTTAAAGCAAAATAAATTCTAAAATATATATAAATGTATATGTTATATATAAAATAATAGACCCTAGAGCAGTAGTAAATAAACTTATAGTTTTAAATTTATTTAGCGTATAATAATAATATTTAGAACCTAATTTGGTTCAAAAATACATACTTCTATATACTTTTTATTTATATGTACTTAACGGATTGTTTAATGTCTTTATACAACAAGGTTACATCGAACTAAAATTCTGTACAACAGTACAAATCTGAATGATTGTCATCTCAATCTCAATCTGAATGAATGTGAAATATATTATCATCAATTAAAATTAAATCAAAACTATCGTGTGCATTCAAGGTGCTTTGTAGCAGACAGAACAATTTACATTCGACATCACGAACAGACATTATCTGCGAAACACGTGATATGAAATGAACAAAAAATTACGTAATTATAAAACTATTATCGTTTAAAACAATCCACTTGTCTTATCAACTGCATTGTGTCAATGATATGAATAAATAAGATTTAAAAAATAC
Organism: Danaus eresimus; assembly: GCA_018231745.1. Lineage (NCBI taxonomy): Eukaryota > Metazoa > Arthropoda > Insecta > Lepidoptera > Nymphalidae > Danaus > Danaus eresimus. Next base: position 887 of record DVQP01001456.1, read on the forward strand.
GATTAGACCATCTAAATTTATGATGAATTTCACAGTGTTTAGCAATAGGTAAGTAAAATAAATGTGTTCCTAAAAATTACACACAAACAATCATAAAAACAGGAACTTTCAGTTAAAAGTTTTCTATAGCAAAAAAAAGTAGAAATTAAAACAGATGATTCGGTATTGTGATATGCTTTCCAAACTTATATCTTTTATGTAACACAAATTAAGCGAAGTGCAAATAACGATGGAGAATCAGTATCTCATGTGAACAATAGCAGCTCTAAGGAAGTAGGGGACAGGTAATGCCTTATTTGAATTGCTACTTACATGAGACTAGATCGAACGCCCTTTTATCCTCGGAAGCCACTTTTATCTGGCACGTAAGCAGATTGACCCTGGCCGGAGTTTTATTCTCGTCCGCGTGGAATATGTCCAAGAAACCCTCAGCCGTGACTCTGCATCTTCTCTTTTGCCAGACCCTTCGAACTTTACCTTCCGACTTTTTAAGAAGATAACCGCTCCGCGTGACTCCATGCTGTTTGTCGCCTTGTAATTGATGAAGTGAATATCCGCCCACTGCAGCCGCCGCCTTATATGGACAGACAGCAGAACGTTTAAATGCCGGTAGATTGAAATCACGAATACCGTGATATTGTAATCAATGACTCACTTCTCTATCTTGCGGCGTAGCTGCTCTCAACATGTTCCTCAACTCCAATAATCTTCTTCGCTCGTCGTCTTGCTGCTGTCTTATCTTCTGCAATTGAACACTAAGATCCGCCACGTACACACCGAAGTGTTCGATAGTCTTTAAACCATCTTGGAAGTAATTAGTTTGTGCGTGATAGTACTCCACCAGGTGCTGAAGCAGTTCTATGCCTTTCTTCGTTTTTATTTCATTAAACTTTATCAGGTACTGGAAAAACAAAGATGAATCTAAACCAACGATGTCAAATAGACAGAGTGACACCCGAAAACTGAGCGTAAAAATGTCCACTGACGCCGTGAATATGTAGTGGAATTAGAGCGAACAGGAATCTCCCTGTAGAAACACAAATTACGCGTCCTTCCGTCAGCTAAATATATGTATGATGACGCACGAGCATCAGTCTATAGTAAATCTGAATCGTATATGTATTACAGTTGTGCAATATTAAGACGACCTTGCAGATTCGTCTTGGCGTCTCACCGCCCGTCTAAAACCATTATGACATTTGTCGCCTGCCCATCTTTGAATTGAATGTTTATCGCCTTTTAAATGCAGACATTTAAGTTTGATCAATGGTTAGAATGTAGTTCTAGTCTAATGTGAGCTGAGGCCTGGGCTCTCCTGTGTTTTCCGTGGAAGTGATAGAACAAAGCAAGGGTCAAGACGAGCCGGCTTCGGCCCTGCGCTGCGCAAGGCCGGTCGATGACCTGACGCCACGGTACCGCACTAACTACAGCAACTCCTTATTTCATTATTGCGCCAATCACTGGCTGCAGCCCTTTACTATCGAATTCGATACACTGCTTTCCAAAATATTCAATAACAATTAGATTTAGCTATATAAAATACAGTTTAAAAAGCAGTATTTGAACTCATCATAATGTGACGGGAATGATCAAATCTCACCAGGAAATGAAGTCATCGGAGCGCATCAACGTCACACCAGGTTCACTCAAAAGGTAGCAGTAAACTATTATAAGTTACCGTCAACAGCCTACTGATATGTACCACTTAAATATTAAATCGATATCGTACATGCCGTATTCCAATCAATTTCAGACCAAATCAATCTTTATATCGAACCAGCTAATATAAATTATTTCTAAAAACTAAACGAAACGTGGGACATTATTAATTTTAATTTGGGTTAATAGACAAGAATCGTTTACAATCGTTGAAATAAAATTCAAAATATCAAGCTTTCAAACAATCAACTGCATGCTGGTTGTGAAACGGTCCAATGTACAGGCATACTTAACAGGCACAGATACTACGCTATTTGACATTCTGAAACGCATACATTTCGCAAGCGACAAATGCACGTTGTTTCATGTACATTAAAGTCTTGGCATCGAAATATACATTCTGCGAGACAGTCATGATACTATCAAAATAACTGTTAAGCAATGTCAATGCCAGCGATCAGCTTATATCATTGAATTCTATTGTACAAGTGCATTTTCATTGTATTTATTTATACGAAAGAATTCTATATCAATAACCATCTACTGGCATAAATATAAATGTGTTTCATAATATCATTTATATATATTTGAATAGCAGTAGAATTTGGATATAAAAGACACGATTTATATGACATAAAACTAGTATATATGAATCTTATAAACGAGGAAATTTGTGACGACGTATTCTATGAAATGAAATGTAATTCTATGAGTCTCAAAAAAGGGTTCCTTTTACAAATTGGTACATAAAAAAATATATATCCATGACATTGGTTTTAGAATTTATATATATTCGTAAATGTAAATATTCTAGTATAGAGCGTATTTTATCAGATGCACTTTTGTTTGCGAAAGCTAATAAAATGATAAGATTATATAATAAAAATGAAGTAGATTGTAAATTGTATCAAGGGCGAATCGAGTTGATATGTTTGAGGTCGGTCAATCACCGTACTCTTCGCTATGTTTACATATATATGTGTATATATAAGTATATATTAATAAAAGCATGACCTGATTGACAACGTCCGGATATAGACCAGTAGATGGAAGAAATTGCATACATATTACCTGTCACTTAACCTACAAGCTATAAACATTGATTCCATAATAACGTTATGATATTACGTTAAGACTTAATTAAAAACATATATTATATATTTATTAATTACACAATATTTCTTCCAAATTATTTTCATAAAAGGGACTGTTTATTTAGAAATAAACACCAATAAATTTCGAGTAAAGTACGTATATTTTATAGAAATTCAAAGTGTAAGAAACAGAAAGGCTTTAGGCCCCTAACCTAGTTTCCTTTAAAAGGTTTACGAGGTTTTGTAAATAATTTTCATTACATTCCAACATGAATAAAAAGTAAAATAAGGTATTAATTGGATTTTCCTTGTTATAATATAAAAATATATCTGAGAATTAATAAGTTTGTAATTAGAATCGAGAGTTTAAATACTATAAAAAACACAAAATTAATTGATAATAACGTATACAATTACGAGCAAATTAAAATGTAGTTAAAACACAGTATATCAAACTCACCTCACACATTTGCAGCTGAAACAGTCTTCTCTCTTTCTCCATCTCATCAGCTATCTCAGCGGATGTGACTTCACTCCTTATGAGGCCAGCTTCCTTCGCTTGTGACTTCTTTTCCTTCTCAATCTTCAGGTACTTTGACTCGTAGTCTTTGGATGCCTTATCGAATGGTCTCTTCAGGTCACCCTTCACTCCTCTGAGATCACCTTTCAAGAGACTATCCACAGGGAACATCACTATATTGTTTATATTTTGCATCTGGGAACAATAGTAATTTACATAAGAAATCTGTTAATTCTTTAAAGAAATCATTCTTTAAGAAGATATCGTTATAATGTAAAAGGGAATAAGATAAACGTACATATGTATTTGCCAGTCTCACACACACACACATATATATATATATATGAACTTATGCTTAACTAAAACACCGATCGAAATCACGTTATGTATAATGGATTTCTTTCAGAAAGAACATCCGGTTGCGAGTGTAAGTTGCAGAAAAGAGCTTGCAGCATAATTTCATTACTCCAACTACACAACACCTTTCCACTGAACAAAACGATTTTATCCTTAGGGCTATCATAATTTGTTATCAATTTAAATAATTAGATGACATAACAAACACATTACTAATGTATATTATAAATTTTGCAAATATCTAAATTTTTATTTGTTACATATAATTATACTCAGATTAATACGTATACTACTTTCGTTTTGTTTTTTTTTTTTAAAGAAATCTCAAAGCTTAGGAAATTATTTATTAATACGTAAGTGTTACAATAATCAAAATACTAGAACAATTGATATCTCCAATTAAAATAACCAGAATTATGAATATTTTATATCAGTTTACAAATCATTACAATGGCAATATCGTTTTAATTGTAATGAACATTTGTGTTTGGTCATACAAAATAAAATAAAAAATTGAATCATCTGTTGGGAGGTAAAAAAATATATAATGACGACTGAATGACAATTGTAGGCATAATATAAAGCCGATTCATTGGAAGTTGTAAGAAAAAACAAAACAAAAAATAAAACACAGAACCGAGCTGTAGACAAAACGTCATTAAGAAATGCAATATAAGTTGTAATGTATTCAGTTTTTGTTGCAAAACACCTACATTCCTCAAGTGTCGAGTCTTCAACAGTACACTAAAATTGCCTCACAGCATTTTGTTAGAAGGTTCCGCTTGGTTGCAAATGTAACGGGCGTATGGATGGAAAACGTAGCTTGAACCGAGTGTTTATCACTGTTCGACAACATTGACACGATTTACATAGGAGGATACCGATAAATGCCATTACAAAATAAATATACATAGAATTGACGACGCCGTAATATGAGAAGAAAAATACATTAAAAAAACTAATTATTAAAATTGTATTACAATGTAGGTGAAGAACGCCGTAATTATTGTCAATAGCTCATAAAATAGTCAGAACTGAAACGTCAGTTTAAAAACAGAGTTATAAACTCAGAACGTATCAATTTGGGAAAAGGGTTAATAAAAGCTAAAGGGTGTATAATGAACATTACAAGGGGTTAATTGTGTAATCAATGGAGCAAGAAGGCCACTCACAACGATACGACAGGGGCAGAGGGTCTTCAAAATGAAACCCTTGCGGGACGTCATTAAGGGCCATTGACCAAGTAATTAATACGCAATACGGATACTAGTATGTTGTTAAATTTGATGAAAGAATTACATTTGACATGAAAACGTCTAACGATTATGTGTTGGTGTAATGTTTCAATAGATTTATGTATACATAAACAATATAGCTGAGAACCTTCTTCAGCTGGTAGAGGAACAATACAATTTTAGCTTACTCTTAAAAAGAATTATATCTTTAAATTAATAAATAAGAAAACCCGATAAAGACATTTAACATTCGACAAACTCTCAATGAAGTATCGGTGTATATCTCGTTCACTGACAATAAACCACAAAGAAATAGGATAGTCTCAAGATAAAAGTTAGTTTCAAGGTCGAATAGATAATAATAAGTATTAATATTGAAATAAAGAATTTATGGTAGAAGTGTGTTTTATTAGAAATCGATTCTTAAACATAAACCAATCGACCAACAGATGTCTAGATGGGATAAGAATAAATAGGAATGGAATAAAAATATACTCGGAGACTTACAAAGGAAATAGAAAAGCCTATTGTGTTCGATGTATCGGAAAGCTATATCGATTATTGAAAATTTATTCACTCGTATCGAGAAGTTTTTAATGGTAACAATTTCATATTACATTAAAGTAATATTTTCTTATATATATGTTGTAATGTTATAGTTTAAGAAGTAAGTTATTTACTATATACTCTACAACTATTTATCAATTTGCTTGATAAATAACTCATACTTTTTGTAACACCCTTAATATGGTCATGATAAAAACCTTAACTTTTCTTGAACAATATAATATAAAAATAGAATCATAGAAATTTGTATGTCAGTTCCAAAATTTATCCATACAAACAAACAGACAGCAGACAAAAACACTGTGATTAGTTACGCCTCGGTAATGTCAACAAAAAATAATCAGACGACAATAGTTTCTGAATCATTGAATTCTTTTTATTTATAATTTTATTTCAAAAACTTATACATATACTAAAAAAATATGTATGCCATCACCTAGATTTTCGTTTTCAACCTTTATATATGAATTTGTTTTAAAACCTCCAAGTACTTAATGTTAAGTCGACATTCAAAGCCGAGCAAGAAAATGTGTCAAGCGTTGTTTTATATAAAAATGGAAAACAATCGTTTGATGATTGTCTCGGAACGCCATTATACAAATAACAATACAAAACGGTTTATACTGATTTATGTATAATAACAGGAATTATACATTTTATACAAGCCTGACCTTTTTATATATAACGTTTCTTTTATGTACTTTGTTTGATTGTCTCGTTATTGTAAAAATTTAATTAATTTTATTTCTTCACATTTTAATATCTCCGTGTTATTAGTCTTAATAAAAAATTAAGTATATTTCTTAGTCTTTAGTCGACTTCGGTAAGCTTGGAAGATATCCTTGACCTGAATCATCTCAACTGGAGATTATTCTTTAATGGAAACGAGCTCTCCAATTACCCTTAACACATATCAAGAAAACTGCTACGAAAAAAAATGACATTTACGTTATTCAACAGACGTAATATTAACATTGTTCAATAGTTAGGTCTTCAATTACACATACCCAGCGATATATTTTACATGATAATCATATAATATACAAAGATTATGTTGAACACTTCTTTATCATAAAAGTCTTAAAGAACAACTATTGAGACATTAAAATATATCTTTGTTAAGAAACAAAATCGATATCCGAAAGTCATTTGAATGCAAATAACGTTACCCTCATATCCTCTTTGTATACAATGAAGGCGAGTAATAATAATTTTCATACATAGATACATTAGAAAAACAATCAATCTATATATAATATATATATGATTATATTATAACGTAACTCTAGTATGACCTTTTAAAAAAAATTACGAGCGTGCATGTGTTTCGTGCACTTTCGAGCTTGTATATTTGAATGTACGTGTATGCATCTATGTTAGTGTGCGTAGGTTTATGTATGTTTATGAATAAGAGCGTGTCCTTATAACAACAGGACGTCCTTAAAGGAAATCAATGTCTTTGTTCTAATCCGAATAATCAATTACGTAAGTGTTGTTTATAGTTGCTAACACACTGTACTTAAACAATCTTTGGAACAATGTAAATTAATCTAAACTATGAATGTTTTGAGCACATAAAGTAATTGCAATGTACAACAATGAACGCAGATCTAATTGAGAGCACGCGACATTAGACCATTGTATGCAAATCGAGTGTCATGAGATCTTTGTTGTTCACTAGCTGTCAGATTGTTGGAACGATTTTTTACTAACATCATAGTAGACATGATTTATGAATAATTACACGTTATAATTAAGCGAAAATAAACAGATTAAAATAAGTTTTTAAAACCTTCTCATACATGAGAACCGTCTGGAAGAGAAGATATTAAAATTCGTGTATTGACGATCATTACAGCTATCACATGTTTATAGATAGAAAATTCGTTGTACGGGAAGGATAAAGCATTGTCTGGTGTCAAGGTCAAGTCGAGGATTCTGCGCAGTCCCGAGGGACGATGATTCGACATATAACTAGAGCAAGGATGTCTGACGAAACAAATAACGCCCAACATTTTAAGGTAAATGTAATACGAAGAAAATGTGATATTTATTGATTGCTTATCCTTACTAATATAATAATCACGAAATCTTGTGGTTATCAATGTTTGTTACTCCTTCAAGCAAAATTTTACAGAATCGTTTTTACTTTAACTTATAACAAATTAGGTCAAGCAGGAACAAAGAAAAACCGTTGCCCATTGTATCGCTTACTGATTATTCTTTGAAACCAATTCCGATATAGAAATTAAAAATGATGTATAAAATTTATTGTCTCATACAATTAGAACTTGTATTATGAAAATATAGTTAGACGAATCTAATAGACCTGTCATTAAATCCCTGCTACCATGACCTATATCCATCAACAATCTGCGCCTACGCATCACGTCACGTGTAATGTGCAAAACTATTAAAGGCCCCCGTACCACGAAATGTAATAACCTGATAGTCGGTAATATATCTGCTTTTACTACTAAGTTCTCAAAATGTTTAAATTTCCAGATAGAATTTTATATCTTATCTTTTATTTTCTGTCTTTACATATTGCATTATATGAATTCAGATAAGAATGCAAATTGACTTAGTCATATATTATGTGTTATTTTAGATAAAGTAAAAGTCACATTCACCCATTCTAATAAACTATGTATGCGAAAGTTTATGTGCGAACCTAAAAGTTGTGAACGAATTCAAGATGCAAATTAGTTCACACATAGTTTGATTTTAAAATTATATGCAAAAAGACAAAAATATAATTTTGCTTCATAAAACAACGAAAAATTTTAGCTGTGTTAAAATATACCTATGTAAATAATATATAATTTTTATTAAGGGAATTATGTTTGAGTTATGCAATTCTACTTTCAAGGAAAAAAAGTCTTTGTATTCCCTTTTTATGGATAAGTTTTGTATAATTTGTCAGAGCAAAACTTTTTTTTTACAGATTATACGTGTGTTATATTGGTAAGGGAGTTTTAAGTATTCAAAATACGAATGTTATAACGAAATTTTCATATAAGCGACATCACATATTTACATGTTCAAAAAGCGTTGCATCTTGTGAGGGGATCACATCAATAAATTAAGTTACATTACGTTCTATAATACAATATCAACAAACTTGTTAGTGTCAATTTGCAAGTAATTTCTCCAGACGATATAGTTGCTACGTCTGCATTCCCCCCAATAATATAATTTCCGTGTCAAATTACTTGGGGACTTGGGAAACCGCGAACTTTAGATATGATTGCTACATTTACTTTAACTAACTGAGGTAAATCATTTCACAGCGACTTGGTTCATTGAACCAAATCTGTGAAATATATACTTATATAGATATATCATAACTAAGTTATTATTTATAACCAATAATACCTTCTTTCTATATTAATTTCTTTATTATTTTTAACGTACAATGGATTTCATAAATACATACAGCACATAAAAATCTGTTTTACAATCGTTTATCCCACAGAGATCAAACATTCCTCGAATATTTCATCTGAAATTAATTTGCTTTAAGATCTCTTCCGTAGCAACATCCTTGCAGACGATCTCACTTGATTGCGCCAGCTCGTTTTCCAAGAAATAAACGGCGGAATATTTTGTAGGAGAGTTCGTTCGTAGAAGCTAGCTTGCGCGCATTTCGGTAAATAAGCTTAATTTTAAGCCGATTTTTTAAATATTATGGAACAATATATTGTTTTACTAGAAGTTATGAGTAAAATTAAATTTTCTTTTAGAAAAACTCACCAGTGTCTTCATGAGTGCTGAAAGTTCTTTGGTAACGACTGCAAATTTGAAAAACGCAGCTCCTATGTCGGGTTCCGAATCTTTGCTGAGCGCGTTGCCTCCGAGACGCTCCAGCGCCCGGGACAAGTACATCTCATTATCCACGTGGGCTGCATAAACAAGTTTGATTACAAAATCATGAACATTTATTTATTAGTATATAACAATTAATTTTATCATCAACTAAATAATTATCCAGATATACTGTCTGCCAAAAGATCCTATAACTCATATTTTGCTTAATGAGATCTAAGATTTTCTCGACTCATTTAAATAAAACTAATATTTTTCGGATTATACTACGTGAATTTTTATTACTTTAAAACCACATAATACCCACGTTTCGGTTACTTTTCGTCTTTCCGTGATCACGATTGCTGAAAAGCAACCGAAACGTCGAAATTATGCAGTTTTTAAAGCAATAAAAATTCGCGTAGTATAATCCGAAAAATATTAGTTTTATTCATATCTTGCTTCTTGAATAGTTCACAGTCACCGTGGATCGGGAAAATATCGTCTTGTTTCTTTGCAAGTGAAATTTAACTGTATTGTATCTTTGAATTATTAAGCCAACTGTACCATTATCGTAATTTTTATTCTTAACCAGAGCTAGGTATTTAGTCTTTAATAAATGACAGTTTTTTGTAACAATAGCACATATAATAATGATAAAGGTCCCATTGCTTCAAATCAAATAAATTTCAGACCGATTCAAACGTCGCTTTATAAGATTATAGTATTACGTTTATCGAACCTGCACAATGTTAGACAATCGTATAATACTGACGGTAACAAGTAATCTATAAGCCATTACAATGTAGGCTTTTTCATGACTCCGCGTCTGTGGACTTAAACCCAGGATTTTCTAGCTATCGTTACCAACCTAATACTGTTTTTTAGCGTGACGTTAAGCTTAAAGTTATACGTATGATAAACCGTCATTAAAGCTGTTTGGGTATTTGGAAATTTAATGGGATTCATATGAAAATAAAACATACCTATGTAATCTTAGCTTCTGCTGGATTTAGTTTTCAAATAAAAAATATAAACAATTTCATGTTATATTTACTTATCACAAAAAAATATAATGATTACTTTAAGATATGTGCATGAACGATAATCATTAAAATCTTTACATAGAAAAATCCGAAATTTACAAGAAAAAAAGTTGTGGGGGGAAATTATTACAATATTTTCAAATAAGAGACTTTAATAATATCCTAAAACTAGCATCTCAGTGTTATTCATGCTTAAAGAACCTTGCTGGGAGCATGAAATAAACACAAGCTCCCAGCATTTCAATTTTCGGGCGGAAACTTAAAATTCATTTCAAAACTTTGTATGAAATAAACGAGGGCCCAGGCTTTCATAAACTTCAAAAGAACATCAAATGCAACGAAGTAACCTTATCCGTCTAAAGCTATAGAAGTGAAAATTCATTCAAGACGTAAATTTCAACTAGATAGATAAATTAGAGTCTACACTAAGACGCCACGAATTTAATATTTCAAATTCAGTTTCAAAACTTTGTTTGACTGTTTATAAAGGTTGGTTAATTCGTTTTTAATTTAAATTAATAAATGGCAACAGTTAAGAAGCAAAATCAAATTAAGTATTTAATATAAAATATAATGTCCAAGTTCTTTATGCAAATTATTTGTACTATAAAAAAACAACTTTCTAAAAGCCCTGGCATATTGAGGAATTAAAACTTTGTTAGTAATAAATCAACAGATTATAAACTCTTCTCTAATTTTATATACATACTTAGTATATATAAGAGAATTCAATTAAAAAATAACACGTCACTACGACTGATATAAATTTATTTAAATGAAATTAATAATAATGTATTACTAATAAATTATGAATGTTACCTACAAGCGTATGATAATTTTGATGTCAAAAAATTAACAAAGTTACAATATAGATATAAGTATGTTATAGAAATAGAAGAAAAGTGTTTGCCGCTGGCGTCCAGCCAACATCTAAACGGGATATATTTGAGGATTATTCTATTCCGTATGTAAGACGGGATCGTGGATGTTTTATATCGCTAACAACTACATCACGTTTGAGGAATGTTCTATTGTTTGGTTGTTTTTGCAGCGCGTTCGCACACGACCTTGCCGGCTGCGGGCGACCAGAACCCGTATGACCAGTCCCACTGAGACGCGGTAAACAAATCTTTGCACGCGATGGCATTGCGATGTCAATAAACTCCGAACCAATAGCGCTTAGCTTAAAAGCGAAAGTTTTTATAATATTATTAACCATTGGGTTCACCAACGTTTTGACACACATATTAAAAATATATTATGATTTGATTGATTAAATTATAAGATAATTTTTAAAATTCTCGTAATAAAATACACAGCTTAACGTATTTTCTTATAAAACATAATTCTACTCAAACATTTTGTTGTACGAAACGATGATGATGAAGGTTATACTCAGAAATGCCAATACAATACAAACAAAACAGCAGGTCAACAAATAACACAAAAGATAATGCAGCAAAGTGAGCTAAGGGACCGTTGCAGTTAAATTTCAAGCCGCCATTATAAGTTAAAGTCAACCAAACGAGGGTTTTAAGCGGTCATATCTAAAGCGTAAGGTTACACTGCGAGCGTGTTTAGAATGCACAGAAATGTGGACACCGGTCGACACAGTAGCAAACGAAATAAGACACCGAACGACACACTTTCCTTTAACCGCATATAAAGGGAAAACGCTGTTGACCAACAACTTAACCTTTTATAGTTACATGTGATGTGAACATTCAATTGATGATAATCTAGTTCAGGAACAGCAAGCTTGATTCGCACACGACTATCATGTTTTAAATTAAATTATTTTACACAAGAATTTGATATTTTTAAAATTATATGCAATGTTTTCTTTACGGACTGAAGGAAAATAAATTTTAAATCGGTATATTGTGTGTAACTATATGGGGATAGTACTAAATTATGAATAGCTATAAGAATTATGTGTTAAATGTGTAGTAAAACCATATCAATGAGTGTAAGACAACTTTAAAGAATTTTTATTTCATATATTTTTTTAGTCCTTTAAAGTCTTTTTTGGTATAAAACAGCCAATAAGTGTCTAGCGATAAATTTAGATGAATAATTATCAACCCAATTGAAGCATCATACCAATCGAGCTGTTTAAAATAATTTTGGTGTATGCAAAACATTTTTACTTTACTTCCTGCATGCACGAATGCATGAATATTTTAAGAACTCTATTCATAAAACTTCCTTCATAGTTATTTTCGGATGATCCCATATCGCTCAGAGAAAGATCAACCTAATATCCACGTGTTTGAAACGTTTTCATTAAGAGCGCTGTTTTTATCCCAATGGCATTTAAATATTCAGAAGACGAACACGCCGTACCTAATAACTTTTTCGACATATCACATTATACAAAAATAAACCGTAACTTCGTCCGACTTGTATTAGACACGGATCGAGTTATGGCTATTATGTGTATTGTCGTATTGTAGACGTGAAATTAATTTTAAGTCTATTGTTAAAATGAAACAACAGATATACATTTCTACAAAACAAAATGCGTACCATTCCCCGAGTTGTGTATGGCTTTTATTGCCTTCTTGAGCTTTGTTAGTCCATCGCGATCAAAATCCAGGGTCTGAAACAAAAGAAGATTATTACTTATTTAAAATATGAATAAAACGACATATCTTTTCTATCGCCATTCTCGTTTTCAAAGCCCTTAATCTCGTGTATTCACTGCAAAGTTTCAATAATTTTTTTAAACCCAGCCCCTGACCCCGTTTTTTTACAACAAGACCGTTCTTTTTGAACTACGACCAGTCCACAATGGCTTCCACGAGCCATTCAAAGGAGGTACGAACATCTGTCTCCCTTGCCATTAATCTATTCCCCCCGTGTTTGAGCCACTGATGCTAAATAAATCCCATTCACTGCAATGTATTGCTCACTTATAAAATAATTTTATCTTTCCCATACGGAGACTATATAAATTATCTATCTAAAATTTATTAATTTTAATTTATTAAGTAAATGAAATTTTCCACTTCAATGCATATTAAAGTATTTCAATAATTAAGTCTATTTAAAACAAGTTGACATAGAAGCTAGGCTGCAATACGTATCTTTCTAAGTTACTACTTATTGAAAGGTATGTCATTCGTTTTTATATTAAAATAATTTTACCAATATCAAATATGTTTCATACCTTATCATATGAAACACTTTTTTAATTATATGTATAAGTTCACAAGCTTTAAATTCCATTAATCGTATTAATATTCCATCCTCAGAAACTACAATTGTCTTAATTCTAAGTCCCATACATAACTTATATTTAATTAAAAAAATATATCTACCCTCATATGAAACAAATTACGATCATGTTATCGGTTAATGTAGATTGTAGTTACAAATACATTAATGTAAGTAACATATAAAATACATCAGATATTTTTATTATAATTCATTTAAGTTAATGCATCATTGATAAGATATTTCCGGACGACCTTGTCTCATGTTTTCCTTCTATTTCGTTACACGTTGTGACACGATTTACACAAAAAGCTAACCTTTTAATATTTTTCATTTCTGTATGATCTTATTCAACCAAAAAGGTTTATGTTTTTAAGTTGTTATGTAAAAGATATTTCAAAATCATAAACAATAGTCAAAGACATTCAAGAAGTAATTGCTTGCAATCGTATGCCATCATCATTATCATCATCATCATCAGTCTATTGGTGCCAAATGCTGAGCAAAGGCCTCTTCTCCACGGAGAAGGTTACGCCATATAATAGTTAAATGTTACTCGTCATTTTATTTTCTACTTGTTTAACTTATGCCACCATAAAAAGCATCAAAGAGGAAAGTTAAATGTATTGGCTACAAAAAATACAATACTATCTTTACATATTGTTACATGCGTCGTACTTGTAAAATTGTTTTAATTTCATTGAAACACTTTATTTTGCTTTGTATAAAGATGATAATGATTCTTAATCGCAGTGATAGCTTTCCAAACACTACTAACTTTAGATTTTTAATTGATATGAAATTCTAATAATGAAGTTGTCAATTTTGTTGAATCTGATAAGCTTTCGCTTTACCAAGTCACAATCTGTAAGAGTATTTTCGCAAAAAGTATAATGAAGAAGCATTTAAATTCCTTTGAATTTAAGATAAACTTGGAGAAAATTTCGAAAATACAGACTAAGATTCGGTTAATTTTGAATACACCGTTTGTCCAATCCAAACCATTACATTTCATATTAAGTAAAAGCTATAATTGGATGGATCAATT
>DVQP01001457.1:0-15432 GCA_018231745.1 Danaus eresimus
TTATATATATATATATTGTGTACTCTATGGCTTCATTCTCATTTAAATTTATTGAATGTTAATTACAACTTCTTCCAGACACATGTCATTTTGAAAGATTAACTTCAAAGGGCCTAGAGAGTGATATAGAATATGACTTCCACTGGACGACGGTTCCTACGGCTGTTGGTAAGGGTGTATAAAGTAGTAACAAAAATATATATTTTTTGGTCTTTCTCAACAAATCTAAATATATGTGTTAAAATTACAGTTTGCGCTTTTCCTTACATTATGGCATTTGCTGAAGACTTGTTAGAAATCCGATTGGTAGCTAATGGATCATTAGTACACGCAGCCTGCATACCGGGACTTAAAATCCTTTGCGGTCGACGGGTAAGTTCGTTTAAAAAATAAATTTAATCTTATATACATCTTACCGATGGAATTGATAAAAATGTAAATTATGTACTTTTATTTTCTCTAATAATGATTTTAAAAAATATTCAAGAGTCTCAAACATAATTTTTATATGAAAATATTATTTCGAATAGGACATATTCTACGTGGCTTGTGCCCCGGAGTACGTTCCCTTGTCCCGGGAAGTGGATCCCTGCTTCTCGCTGCATGACAGCTACGAGCTGGTACGGCATAAGGCCGGATACTCCATCGATGATGAAGACACAGACAAGTAATTACACCAAGAAAACTATTTGAAGCTGTTACTGCTACTTATTTGTATAAATAACTTTATGATGAGTACAGAAAACGCTATAAAGAAGAATACTTTTCATTAAATAACAACAATATAACACCGATTTCTCTCAAGGTGTACCTTAAAGTTTATAAAAACTTATTATACAATATTGCAATAAAATTAATTATTGATTTTAGAAAAAAAAAGTAAAATTGAATTGGATGATATAAACTTCACTTCCATTTATCTTCATTTATTTTTAAACTCTCTCTCGAGGTGCGATCCAACCCTACACAATCGGACCCCCGAAAACAACTCCGCTTCAAGTCGCAGCAGCTCTATTTCCTCGGAACAGGAGAACATCCGTCCTCCACTTCAGAGAATGACTCCCATTTCTCCACCCACGTCACCGCAAGGTATTGACTGACATCTAAAATATTTGTATAGAAAACTGAAACTGTTAACTCCTAAAGAACTTCCTTAAGATTTAAATCCATATATTGAAACAAAAAATTGAGACGAGTTTAACTGAATCTTGTCATTCAGCGAAAAATTCTGAGCGATATCAATTATTTGTTACTTCAATATCAATGAATGTAATAGGAATTCATTTAATATCTAATAAACTTATTTTCCGAATAGCAACAAGATAATA
The DNA here is from genome assembly GCA_018231745.1 of Danaus eresimus. Taxonomy (NCBI): domain Eukaryota; kingdom Metazoa; phylum Arthropoda; class Insecta; order Lepidoptera; family Nymphalidae; genus Danaus; species Danaus eresimus. The sequence goes on from DVQP01001457.1 coordinate 1,329, forward strand.
CTTTTGTAGAATTCTTTATACAGCCATACAATAACTTGTACCATGATTGACAGTACTTCCTGAGAATAGCGGCCGGTGTGTTCGTATTTACAAGATCCCGCAGAGCAATCTCAGCGCCGCCACTTACCAGCGGCAGTCCGTGTCCGCTGACCAGGTTGTCACATCATACTTCTCTGACAGGTCTGTTGAGTATAACGTAATACATTTTTTTTTGTTGGTTAATGTTTCATGGCAATCTGTTTCCTACAATAAGCCACTTCTTTGTTTGATTTCTCAGTTTAGGTTTTCCTCAAGACTTGTGTGACAGTTTTTTTCGCACGACTCTCTTGTTGTCAATTAACGTAATAATGTAATGCTCAAAACTCATTAACGAATTGCAATGTATTATTTTCAATTTGACTGTAATGTAACTCTGTTTTTGTGGTATCTTTCTTTGAATAACCTAAAGCAAAGAACATCTTTAAGATTATTAATTTTTAACTGAGCCTTTCGTATATTTTTTTGTCACTCTTTATAAATTCAATATTACTTAGAAATCCAAATAAACGCTATATTATGTACGGTTAAATTGAATATTTAGCGAGCAAACGTGTCCTTTCAGAAATCAATTACTGCAATATACGGGTTAATTGTTGCGAAGTAAAATGGTGGGGCACATTTTTTTTCAGACCAAATAGTATTAGACAAAGACTCGCAGAATTAAGACTGGACAGCAAATCAAGAGGTGGTGGTGGCGAAGAATCTCTAGATATTTCAAATTATCAACCGACCATGCCCTAGTGGTAGTATTTGTTAAATTCTGGCACTCCTTTCTCCTTCTAATACTCCGTCCATTATGTTATTTTCTATACCCCTTAAAAATTTATAAAGTATCCTTCTCGTCCCTCAATAAAAAATTTACAAAGATAGCCTAAATTTTTCACAATATAACAATTATTATATCTACCTAACACGTTTATTTTTAATACTGTAAAGAAATTTTTAAAGAAATAATATAATGGACCAGGTATAATTATTTAGTAATATATATTACAATATAACTGTTATAATATATATTACTAAATTATACAACTAAAAAAATATTCGTTTACTAAATAATATTTCCTAAAACTGCTTATCTATTAACAATTTAAGATAATACAGTTTTGATTGATTCATAAATGTATGTCCAAAATGTTTAAACATTTTCTAATCCATATTAAGTGATATCGTGTTATTACAGATTCTGGTTTTGTTATCGAGATTAAATAAAAGAAAGTAATCTTTCTTAAAATTTAAACAATTACAAAATAAAAATCCTTGTTAAAATAACCCTTTATTGAAGAATACGGCGTACCAAACAAGGTCTTCTTGTTTTCGATAAAACAAATAATAAGCAGATAGGAGGCGCTAGATACCTGTCAATCACAGTTTGACATTCAACAACAGAGTAATTTAAAAATCATTACATGAAAACCACTAAAAACTCAGACACTTAAAATGTTATTTTTATTTAAATGTTTTGTCCTTGTTATGTAAAGACACATAGCATATTTATTACATTTTATTTACATAGTTTTTTAATCATTTAAGAAAAACAAAAAGGGAGTAAAATGTATATACATACCCTTAAAGGGATAAGTTTATAAAACATGTATTAATTAATCACAAAATATAACTTAGTAACATAAAAAGTGATGGACATATTATTTTAATTGTTGGTAAAAATGTTCCAAACATTGTTTTTAAATATATACGAAGAGTTAATTATTTCTTGGAAAATACTTATTTTTATATGATAATTTTACCAAAGAGAAAGTTTTAAAGCAATTTTAATTTTTTAGCACACCATAGATCATTGGCTTGTAGTATATTATATTCTATTTTTTAAATATAAAATAATATCGTTATCCTTATCTACATAGGTATCTATTTATTTATCCACAGTAATGCAGACGCTATATTTTCTTAATAATTTAAAAAGAACGAGAAATGCAATATTAGATAATATAAGCACGAAATTGTATGTTACCAAGCAGTATTACATAAAAAATAAATACAGAATACTGATATTTATCTAATATAATTTTTTAAGTCGGCTTTCAAACTATTATTTCATAAGTTTAAATACATTATTTTTGTAAATACTGAATCAGTACTACTGTAATATTAATGATAATTTTAAATTACTGTAAACTTTCATGCTATTCTTGATGTTAATAATTAGTACTTATAATGTAATTGAAGACATGCAAGACATAAAGTGATGTATAATAGATATTTTTAGTGCAAATAAATATGAAATCAATGCATTTAAAAAAAAAACACGTGTATGTACCATCCGGTGAATTGATTATCATTTTATATATTTAAAGTAAATTTAACTTTTTGCGATGCAAGAGAATTGAATTATGGTTTAAGATTAAAATACATTTGTAAATATAATATTAATATGACATAGAAGTATGCGCGCTACAGCCTTATGCAGTTTACCAAGTGTTTGTAACACCGAACGCTAAGCGAGATTCGTTAATTCAAAACATTTACAATCCTGCACTTGCAAAATGTAAAAATTGTATAATAATCATACCTGTGTAAAATAAACAGTTGCTTCACCTTATTATCTTACTAAGTGATCTAATAAAAATTGTACTTCAGGATTTTTTAGCGGTCAAATTCAATAAATTTTAAAATTTGTGGTTTGAATAGATTTTCAAATCGACATATTTTAAATTTCTTTTTAAACATCAGGCAAAAAATTGAGAATTATTATGTAAAATATCAATACATCGTACACAGATTTAGCAGAGTAATATAATGTTATCCTACATTGCAAAATATATCCTCACGACGAGTAAGCTTTTCGTCTAGTTTTGAAATGTTACAATGATGCAAAATTTGCATCAATCTTTTTAAATGGCAATGTAATCTTAGGCTAAATATTGATTTGAGGACAATTTTTAAATGTGTAACATATTTTAATTTTATAAATGTTATAATAGTATATATATATGATAACTAATACTTACATTTCGGTGTTTAGCAGTAACTATATACAAAGAACCAAATTGAAAATGGATAAATGCGTTTTATATTTGTGAGAGGTAGGTTTAATATGTTCTAATAAAAAAAAACATTTTAATGTTCTAAAATCGATTATTATTGAATATCATTGTATTACAAATGTGTAAATGAACGTCGTAAGCCGACATTTCGTGGAATGTGTTGGCTGCCATCTTGATGTCTATGGGCCTAGTAAGCGTTTGAATCGAGCGAGCACCGTCAATTTCAACATTTTTTCTTTCCTTACACGACAGTACAGTTACATACAAAGATTGAATTCAGAATGACTACTTGACACTGTCATTGTTTCGTTTGACGAAGCTAACTTATAGGAGGCGTTCTGTATAGTAAATTTTTAAGAAATTATGACATACCTACATTAAAAATAGTATATACTACAGAAAACTCAAAAAGCTGTATTAATAACCACTACGCAATTTTGAATTTTTGCACCGTTAACCCCTTTTTTGTTTTGCTTTTTAATAATTACCAAACATGAATGTGAATATATAAGAATAAACATATTGGATGGATCATGACTCAGATTGTGATATGTACGCAGTTCTACAGTCTGCAGATAAATAAATTACTTGTAGTAATTGTTTGTGATCATATTATTACTAGATGTTACTAGTCACCTTTATAGATAGTAGATACTTCTGGCTAGGGCCTACTATTTTTAACTACAAATTAATGTTTGTATGTGGAAATTAAATTATCAAAATTACTAGACATGTAATCTTATGATATATGAATGTATTGAAATATTAATTTAAGAATTAGGTTTCTATGCAGGAAAAATCTTAAGTACAAGTGGGAAATTTGTAATGTCTTGATGCCTTGAACTAAAATGGTATATAAACAATGAAATTGTTTCAAAAATGATATTGGTTAGTACGCTTTACTGACTAGTGATGTCCCATTTTAAGGATGTTATGTATGGATTTTCATTCATATTACTGTATTTAATCAAGAAATATTTATCTAATTATATACATATGTATGGATTATTGCACTTATTTGTTGGTATAGCAACAAATATATTTCATGAAGCTTAATATAACTGAGAATAATTGCAATGATCTATTTTGAAGTTTGAAGTAGCAAATGTATTGATGTGTTAAAATCCTCAAGTGTTTCTATAAAATACATTTACTGACTTAAAGTTTTACTCTGTTACGACATTATGTAAAGTTTAAATAAATGTCTGTTCAATAAGAAAAATCTTTTATTAAAAAAAAAACCGTTATTAACAATTTTATGTCATAAATAATTCACTTAAAACATGTTTTAAGTAAATCCTAGTAAAACTAAGACAAACATTAAAATTCTATATATTTATATTAAATTACCTTATTAATTAAATTCATACAAAGTATAATTAATGAGTCACATCTTTATAAATATAAGTCATGCTATATAATAAAGCTACGTCATAAAAATTTCGGTTGCTGTTTCAAAGCTGTTATGTCCAAAAATTTTGGTATCTCCATATGATGTGTCGTTTTTAAATTGTTTTTACCTGCAAAAAAAATATTGTAACAATTTATTTATTAAATTGTAGCTTCTGTACAATATGATATGTACAGGGTGTATTAACAATGTAATTTCTATATGTATTAACAAAGAATTTACACCTTGAGGTATATTATGTATCTCCATATAATTTCTGGTAGCCAAGGACATATCAGTTGTTCCTTCTGGTCTTCTAGTAGCTGCTGAACTAGGAGGTACTGAACTATTTTTAAGATACTTGGCCGCCAGCTGGTTCATCTTGAGACTGGTATCTGTTGTAGGAATCGGGAGTTGCGCCTGATTTAGAGCTATATCCTCACCAAATGTCACCCTGATATAAATACGTCACATAAGTATTTTAACAAGTGTCATAAATATTATTGAATTTTTTAAATGTAGAACTCAATCAAACAATCTTTAATTCATAACAGTTGTATAGTGATAATAGCAGATCTGAATATCAGAACCTAATATGATAAACTACGTACATTACACTTGACATAAAATAATTCAGCAATACCAAGCAATGATGTCTAAGATTTCCATGTGTATTCAATTAAATAAAACTAAGATTCTCGGATATACTACGCGCAGACGAGAGATCACGGGTAGGCGAGGTGAAAATGACATTTAAATCTCTTGACAGTTGCTGCAAAGGAACCGACACGTCGTAAATACGTAGTTACAAAATAATAAAAGAATCCGTATTATATCCGAAAGTTATACGTAGTTTTATTTAAATATCAAGCAAGTATAACTAACACAAAACATAACAAATGCCTCCTACCTTTTAGCCACACTAACATTCGTCTTATCAATTTGCATTTGCAAACATTTCTGTTTTGCATTTCTGTATAATGCGCTAGCTGAGGAAGGCATGTCCGAATCTTGAAGCATTCCATTCACATGCGTCTGTAATAACAATTGTATTAGTTGCAAATGTACTTTAGGATCATACATTTATTCAACAGTAACTTACCATCACTTTGTTGTAATATGTCCACCCAACATTTGACTGATTGTCACTGCTGGCATCAGAACTGAAAAAAATAATATCATAAGAATATGTAACAATTTAGAGTATATATATTTATTGTTACTTACTCACTATAGTCTCGAACATCTAAATAAAGACTTTGTTCAGGCGACATATTCGGAGTGATAGCATTGTCAACTTGTACATTGTATAGACTCATTTCATTTAGAGTCTTTTCATCATGTTTATTGTATGTGCTCTTTAATTGCCCATTTTCTGTGTTGTTGTGATGTTTATACTCTGGTGGTGACTGAGTCTGATCATTTGGCATGGGTTTTAATCCTTCTAAAAAATTTTGATTAACTGGTTGTTTTGCTACAACCTCCTTGATACTAATCTGTGATCTATTGCATTGTATTTGAGCTTCTTTTTGTGTGACAATTTCTTTATTTATTATGGTTGATGTTCTTACCATTTCAAAGCTTGTCATAACACCTATAGATATTTTTTGTTCAGTTGATAGTGTTCCCACTGATTCTAGAGCCACATGCTCTGTGACATAGTTCTGCATTGGTTGATTTTTGTTCTGATCTTCATTTTTATTGGCCGATATGAATTTGTCAACCTTTTCCTGCAGCAACTGTAACTGCTCATTTTGCAACTTGATTATTTTAAATAAATCAGCAACCGTCGGTTCTCTTTTGTCTTTAACAATACTGTTTTGTGTTTGCAAATCTTGGCAGTCTGTTTTATTGTTTTGACCATATTTTTCAATGAGCCATGTCTTCTTGTCAACGGCATTCAATGATGGTTGTGGCATTGAAGGTTTAGCTATTGCTTTTTGTGAATTGTTACAACTACATGTAGGTGTAGAATGAGTCACAGAGTGAATATTACATGGACAATGGAAATGGTTTTGGGGTATATTTACAACACATTCACATACATTACAATTATAATTATGTACTGGTTTTCTAGAATGATTCACAAACCTCTGTGGATAATGATGTTGGTCACAATTCTTTACACAGTGGTAACATTTGCAGTCAAAGATTTCTGTCTGACAAATAGGAGAAGATATTGTATTAGGTTTAGGACATGGTGTCTTTAAGGCTCCAAAATTCATAATTTCAGTTTTCTTGTGCATTGGTTCATTCTCCTTTCCTAGATATAATTTGTTCATTTGTTTGTGTAAACTGTTTATCCCTTGTAAATTTTCCTTCTTTAGAAAAAAGTCATCATTTTTCATTAAAATATTTGGTGGAGTAATCTGTTTGAGTTTATCTGAATATGAAGGTTGCATAGGTCTTCTTTCAGATAAAATATTATGTTTGTTATGATATGAAGGTGGAGTATCTAGCACATCGTTGGATATTTTTAAACCTTTCCGAGAATCAGCGTGTGAACAGTCAAGAATACTTAAATCCAATTCATGAGAAGGTGACCAACTATTTTCATCTTTAGGTCCATTAGTCAAGCTTGTCTTACTAAGAGTGGGATATGGAGACGAATCCCCATAGTCGAATCTTTGAACAGGATCATTTGTGAATGGTATTCTGTATTGTAATATGTCCAAATCTGGAGGCGATTTAAGGTGCTTCTCGATGTATGGTCGAGGTGTATGACATTCAGAATCATTGAACGAGTTCATTTTAACAGTTTTTAAAGGAGATTCGAAACGCACTTTCTTCATTAAGATATCAATAAACAATTCTTCTATTCCAAAACAAATGTAAATAGAAAGGAGATATAAATCGAACAATCATCATAACAATCTAAAGAACAAAAATATAACGAAAGCGTAAGGTTAAAATTAGCTTTAGGTATTAATAAAACTTTATTTACAAAATTATTTATATACCAAGAGTATCTTCAAACACAACTAATGTATACAGAACCGTTACAAAAATTCAGTGTTTAGAAGAATTCAAAAATGAACTTTCTTATGACAACTAAAATAATGTTGCTACTTTATGACAACCTATTACCTTAGAGTATAGAGACAAATTATGTTTATTCGTTGAAGAAATATACAAAGGTATTTAATAATTTGTTATCACATATTATTAAAATTATATTAGACATTACAGAAAAACAGGTCTACCATAAACATACGAAAAATATGATAAAAATAGTACACTATAAAAAAAAAAACAAAAGTCTTGAGAAGATATAAATGAATTACATAAACTATCAATATTATTTCATCGAAATAAAAAATGAATGTCAAAAGTCTAATTTCAAATTTTGACATTTTCATTTAGGAAAACATTGTCAATTTTATGACAGAATTTAGACATACATTACAAAAATCAAATAATTTAAAAGTTGTTTTATTTATATAGATGTTGTAGGAGCTTAATATATTTTGAAGGAATTAAAAACAAAATGAACAAGCAACTGCTGAAGCCAATCACTCCTCTTATATCTCTGTCGAGATCAAGAGGTTATAAGCCTCCAGGAGGAATCAGATATCCAGGCGGAATTACTTTTTATCCGAGGTACTAATTTCCCTTTTTGCTTTACTGTTTTAAGTTTTAATTCCTATTTAAATAATAATAATAATATATAACTGTGTTTTTATCAGACATCCAAACCACAAGGATCCTGAATACACACCAACAAAGCTATTTCGAGTAGAACAGATAAAATCTAGTAAATTTCATCCCTGGTGGGAGAAAAAAATCTTAGAAGAACTGAAAGTGGATATGGTGAGGGTATTATAGTATTTTAATTATGAACATTGTACTCTGCCCATTGCACTGGTCTTAAATTAATTCCTCCATTGCAATGCGGTATTAAGTATTGTAAAATCATAACTATGTTGTCCTTTTAGTTTCAGAGTAAAGTTGCTATTGTCAAAAATATACCCGAAATGAATGCCAAATTATGGAAAGTTAAACATTTAATCAAAGTAACACCAATCACCTTCCCATATGGTGAACCAAAAGAAGAGGACATAAAATATACTAAACTGAGAGAAAATGGGGAATGCATTGTAACAAAGACTTTACAGCCCAATGAAAAACAATTAGAGGCTTTAGAATCTTTTGAAAAGAACCCAAGGAAAATGGATTCAGAAACAATTAAGAGGGATACAAGGTTTAAATGGAATAATGCATTCACTGGTGGATTTTAAACAAGTAAATAAGGGAAATAAAAGTAGAAAATAAAAATAGACATATTAACTGAATTTTTATTGTTTCATTATAAACATTTTCTAGAAAATATAAATATGTATGTTGATTATAGGTACTAGATGAATCTTTATCTACACATTATCCTATTTTATTCTTAGTAATAAGGTAGTTTAAATATTCTGGTGATTTGAAATAGTTGTCCAGTAAAATTCCATGTCTTTTTCCAAGTGCATATCTCGATTCACCCCAGGATACTACCAATGTTGGATTCAACTTCTTGAATTCGTCTAAATGGAATTTGTGTTTTGATATACTATTAAACCAACTTCCTCTATAAACAGCTGTATATTCATCACCATTTTTATAGAGACGTACGACAAATTTTGTCAATAAAATTTTCAGAGCAACATGGAACACAATGTAAGCACCAACATATATTAAACTTTCATACATATTGTTGGCAATAACTACGTTGTCTCCGATTATGATCGGATCGTTAAGTTTTGAAATATCAAACATAAACAAAGAGTAATAAACTGCACCAGCTGATACAATCGCCGACGACGCTGTCAGATATGCCGACGAAAAATTAAGGACTGTCCCCATAGGTGCTTTATATATGAGGTCCCATCTGTCGGACATTTGATCTATTTGCCTCCATTTATCTTGGCTTTCCGTAAATTTCAATGGATGATGGGATATAAATTTCACAGTGCCTAGTCTTGATAATATCGAATGTAGATGATTAAGCCGAACGAGGCGAAGGCAATTCATAATTTAGAGCCGTTAAAAACTTAACCTGTGCGAAAATTAATATAATAAATGATTTATTTATTTTTATTTAAGTAATAAATTTTAGGTTATGCAACTGTTTACATCTGAAAATGACAGTTTGCAGTTGTCAGAAATGCAATTTTAAAGTAACGTTCAATTAAATGAAAAATTACCAACATTTATTGTAAATAGGACTATATAAATCAACTGATAAATTTGATATATGGTTTATATGACAAATGGCATAAAAACTAAACTTCGCTTCATAGCGATAGGTAGTCAAAAAGCAAGAAACTGGTCAGTAATTGTTATTATTATTAAATTACGTCTAGTATTTTATGAATCCATAAATAAAATGTTTGGAGATCGTCTGTGTCTTTATATTGTATAATGTTGTGAAGTAAAAAAATCTATTAAGGTTGTTTAATAATAAAAATAAATATTATGGAATATCTAAAAAAATCGTTAAAATCACATTTTAAAACAAGACAATTTTTGCTAAGAAGAAAAGTGTTTAGCACTATATCTACTTTTGAAAATACGTTGCAATTTATTCCAGTATTTTTTATTTTCATATTTTATTTACTCAATCAAAATATTGAATTTAAAGTTTTGGATTCATCTAACTCATTTAAAAAATAATAACATTACACTTATTCGTTATATTTATGACTTTTATTTATAGCTTTTTAATACACTAAATAATACAAAATATAAAATAATGTAAACATTAAATTTTTGTAACAAAAAACAATAACTTATATGATAAAACTATAACAAACAGAATATAATTTTGTGATATTTCTGAAACTTCAAATATTTATAATAATACAATTAGTACATATTATATTACACATAAACAATTATTTGATCAGTTGTTTATAACACTGTCAGAAATAATAGTTTTCTTATAAGGAGCTATTCATACTTGACCTTTTTAATTAGGTTTCAAAAAAATATATAGACTTATAGGAAACAGTTAGCTGTTAAAATGGTAACAAAACATAAAAATCCGTAACCTTCACTTCTTATTTTCCCATTTAAAAATCTATCGTATAGCCCACATAAATTGTGTGAAAGCTTTAAAATCTCAGTCTCATATTACTTTATTTTGGCCTCACTTACAACCATGTCATTAAACTTAAAGTGCCATAGTCAAGATTCGCGCCATTTCAATACTCTGGATACCATCCCGACAACACAGATAAAATTAATTTAGGTACAAAGTTATAAGCACAGCGCCTTAAATTATTGGAATACATCAAAACTCTAAAACGCTACATATTATGAACCTGTCATGGTATCAACCATTGGACTGACCACAAAAAACTTACCTAATAAATACTTTTTATGATAAATATTTTATCAATTCCTTAATATTTTTTGTAACAATAAAATGATGAATAGTCACAATGATTTTTAGTGGTACAAGTTTTTTCAACGATATAAATCGATATGGTCACGATAACTATACTTAGAAAATACAATACTTAAATTCTAGTTACATGTATAATAATTTAAACTATAATATTTTTATAAGTGGCTAATATGGACAATATACATGGAATTGTAATAAGATCTTAGATTTTCGCGAGACATTTTTTGAGTTTCATACATGGAATTGACTTCAATTTGGTAGAATATTAAGTAAATAAAATTTATTCACATGAATACATTACATTATGTAGTGATTAAAATATTTATTTAAAATGAATCCAACTTTTTTATAGACATAGTACAACACAGCACAAAAATCTACTCTTGTCATGCTCTTTCGGGATATTTTATATAAACTTACTGTTACAGGTGCATTTAAAATGTTTGTACCAGGAAACTGAAAATAATTTGTAGCCTTTTAATGATTATTTAAAAATTATCTTCCATTATCAGATTTCTTGCTATCTCTTAAATCATTTTTTTCCGAATATTTTATTTCATTGGAAGTATTTTTTGTGTTCGACTTCGATAGCAAATACTGCGTAAATAGATCATTTTTATCGACATTTAAATATGGTTTTCTATAATCTAAGCTATTATTATGTACATCTTCTTGACTAGTATCAACTTTGAATCTCTGTATTTTTGCATTTTCTGGTTTCGTATCAATTGAGGGATTACCATCGAAATTAACTTTCCTTAAACTTTCCGGCAACGCTTCCGATTTTAGTTTGACCAGGGTTGTGTTGACGACTGAGCAATCAATTTGCATGAGTGTAACATGACCATTTATCAATGAATCTGAAACAAAAATAATTCATACCTTCAATAACTTCGCATACAAGCCAAGTAGCCAGATTAGTTGTCAGTATAACGTTAAAAGGGATTTACTGTAACTAATACAAACTTCAACGTTCTTTATAACTACCACAATACATTTTATAGTTGATTTTCTTTCAGTCATAACAACTAACACACATCTCGTCTGCCCGTGATCACGGCTACTGTAAAGTAACCGAAACGTGGGAATTATGTAGTTTTAAATCAGAAATATTTTAGTATCAACTAACAACTAACTACATATTGAAGATGTGCACGATAAATAGTATAAATTTTGTATAGATTCCTAAATACACATTCAGTAAATATTTCAAACATATTACAAAAGAAATAATCTCTTAAAAAACTTCAGCATACAGATAATAAATAAAATCAATAGCTTCTACATTCATACCATTTCCGGAACGTGCGGGCAATATTAACGCCATCTTGGGGGGACGAGTGACGTTGTGAGTGACAGCCGGTAACAACAAATGCTCTCCTTTCCCCACGCCTACTACATAAAATGTGTCATCCCGTCTATGGAGAGCTTGAAGCAACGCGTTCCATTCGCCAAAATCATCCAAATTGAAATCTACCGATTTCCTAATAGGCTTGTTATATAATTTTTCATAGTATAATGAACTATCAGCGAAATCTATATCTTTCGAGGTATGCCGCCTTAATTTCCTTAAACGTGACTTTTCTCTGGCATTCCTCGCTTGTTTGGTTGTAATGGGAATGTCGATTAAATTATGCAGATTTAATTTGCTGAATAGTTCAAAGCTGTCCAGAAATCCTCCTAAAGAAAAAGATATACATATTTTATTAGCATATTCATAGTGCATATCTACATATTAACAGCCTGTACCTATAATTTTACCTGAAATATGCTGTTCGTTTAAATAGACCTTATGTTTTTTCATTGCCTTTGTTAAGTTCAAAGTTTTCCCTCCTCCTATCCACCTTTTCAATTCCCCAGCTATCCTTATACTCTCAGTCTGATTAATTTTAAGAAAATCACTTAATGTTGTGTTCCTACAGTCCATGCCTTCATTACTACGGTTGAGATACTGATCATAGTCTAAAAATAACAAATGTATTATGTAACATTGATTATTTCTAACTGTATCAAGTATATGCATAAAGAGATTTTACCATCTGTAACTATGTCCTTACTATCCTCTGACCACAACAGGTGTCTCGAATTAACATGCATGGATGTCTGTCCGGAAAATGTTCTTGAATTCCATCTGCAAGAGATCAATTAGGTAAATAAGTATATAACAGTTGTAGCATAATGATATAATTAGATGATACTATCTTACCCTAAAATATTGAAATTTAGGGACACCATGAATACCATTGCAAATATAACAGCAATATTCCTTTTAGGTATTGAAATTGTTGAATCGAGCTTTGGTATCTGTGGGAGGAAGATTTTATATAATTACAAAGGCTTACAAGTAGCTAATAAGCAAAAGTCCATTTGAAAGTGTAGCAAACTTTAATTCCTCTAGTAATAAATTTCATAATTTTAACATAAAAAACAAATGATTTTATTAAGAATCAATGGAGATGTTTTATTTTCAAGTATCTTTTAATTTCTGCATAATATGTTTTTTCTGATGATTTTGTATGTGCTTGTGTTCTTTACTTCAGAATAATTCTCTAATCCATTTTCATGCCCATCCATACACATATTTTTATGTACTAAATATTAACCATTATCATAATAATAGCAACCTTTCTACTTCTCCCATTTAATATGAGCTGTTCCCGTAGTTGTTTATTCTCTATTTGTAATCTTCTTATTTCCTGATGTGCTTCTAACAGTTGGTTTTCTAAAGCTGTCACATATTCTTTCTTCTTTTGCCGTGACTGACATGCTGATTCCCTACAAAATTTAATTGTATACTTTAATTCCTCTAAGCCATAATTTTTACAAATAACTCAAGTAGTTTGATAATCTCAACTAAATTTTGATACCATGTATCACACATGTAGTGCAGTCTTTAAATTTTATGATAATTAATGCAAAAGCTTATACTAACAAAATTTTTCACCACCAACACACATTACTTTAAGTACATTATTTTGTCTTTATTGATATTATAACAATGCTGACAATTTTAGAAGAGCAGTTCTTAATAAGGGATAGTTGTGATTTTGCCAAGAATTTAACGGTATTTGCAAGTCAACATTAAATTACGTATTATATGTGCACAGTCAAACTATAAGATCCAAAATAGCATTGTGTGGACTCCTCAGATGAGAGGATTATGGAGTATAATTTACTATGTAGAGTTCAAGATTGATATTTGGAATGAACTGTAGCAAATGCAGTGAGTAAAAAGTATGAAGATCATTCTTTGCGAAAATACTTGTTGCATCTGGAAGT
>DVQP01001458.1:0-15428 GCA_018231745.1 Danaus eresimus
TATATATATATACAACTGAATTACTTAAATTCTAAAAACTCTCCGCAAGAAAACTATTTTTCTACTGAAAGAAAACCTCATCAGAATTGGTGGACAAGTTTAAGAGTTACGACTCTATAGACACCCACACAGAAGCCCACAGACATGAACGTCAAACTTTAAAAACCCTCTTTAAAAAAGAAATAATATTAACAACTAGAGTTAATTTAAAAAGAAAAATATCAATATAATTTTAAATAAACTGATAATCAAAAAAATTTAATATAATAAACATGATGGAAAATTAATGTAAATTTTATTATAGTAAGAGGTAGCGGCTTAGACCCCCTTGTTTGTTTTGAAATCTTAAATAAACATTATCTTTTTTGAACTGTAACAGCTTATATGTGTAGCATCTCGTTATATAATACTAGGTTTTGCGTGGCCTTTGCTCAGCAGTGGGCACCGATAGGCTGATGATGATGATAAGATTTGCGTTTGCGGAAACATTAGAGTTGCGCTCAGAGAAATATATAAAGAGTATTAAAATAATACATATAGTAACCTGAGTTGCAGGCTTTTGATTTTAAATAACTAAGACACCGAATGCAAGCGCCATTAGCCGGGCTGAATTGTAAATCTAAATCAACTGGGTATCACTAAAATGTATAAAAAAACATTAAAATAGATTCAGTCATTTAGGAGTTTACAGTGTCATACACACGAACAGGCTAAATATATATTAGGGATAGTATAAAGACGTCTAATATTTAAAACTTAACTTAAACAAAGGTCAAACATATGCATACCATATTATTTTAAGCAATAATACAGTGTTAAATTTGTTTTCTTCCATTTTGTATGATCTACTATAATAAAAAGTCTTTGTAAAACAACTGGAAAATGATTTGTGAATATTTAATAGATGCGGTTTAGCAGTGATAACATGTAATTTTTTTTATGTTACTTTTATACCGATATTCTCGCTAAATTAAAATGGACGAAATTAAAACAAGGAACTGAGCTACTTCATCTATGAAACCATGTTTACATTAAATAGTATGAAATATTCCTACAATTTTTCTAATATTTTGATATATGCATTAAATAGATTCTTTTTCATTATTTTTTTATAACAGTTATAGCTGTTTTAAAAGTTTTATAGCACAAATGTAAAACCTTGTTCGATTTTCCCAAATCAAAACTTTCTGTTAATTCAAGATTATGCGAATTAATGAGACAGGGCGCTTTTATTTAATAAATTTCTAAATGGTCCTTATTATTCTTAAATCTCAACATATAATTTGTAAACTTCGACAAACAAAATTTTATTTGTAATTGTGTTATCAGTTCATGTTAGTAGAAGAATTTAAAAAGTGCATTTCCATTAAACAGTTTATTCTTAAAAAATGAATCCAAAACTATGTGAAGAAGCAGTTTTAATTATGTTGTCTACTAAATAAACTTTGTCTCGAGAGTGTCTTAATAGGATAGTGTAGTTTTATAACTAAATAATTTCTATCTAGGTCGAAAACTTACACGCTTTTATTAACAGTTTTATGCATTCAGTTCATCAGACGTAATTCTAGAAGATTGAATTTGTCGTTTTAATACTATTTAAAATGTAATCCTTTTAAAAATTATGCTAGTGCTACTTTTAATGTTAGATACAAAACACCTCTCTGAAAGGATTTTTTTACAGATTTATCATTTGCTGAGCACGATTTGCACTTTCGTAAAGTGTTTCCTTGAATATAACTTTCAAACTTTGCCGTAGTAACTAAAATTATAAGATAAAAGAAAAGATTTGATTAATATCTCAATGTTTGAAATGAAATTAGAGTAATTAAAAACATTGGTTGGATTTCTGAAATTTTTACAAGTTACTTTGATTATTTTGACAAATATTCTCAACTGGCCTTTGATGATAACTTGAGGAGCAATTAGAATACTTCCAATGGTTTCCACAGTAAAATTTATAGAACTAAAATAGTTTTAATAACGTTTAATAGCTTCGTTTGACGTTAGGCCAACTTGATATGTGATAATTCGGAGAGTTGTCAAACATCTGTAGAGTAATTTTAAGAACAATTCACAAGATTCATTGGTAGCTATACTCGTAGTTCATATTATCTATAAGATAAAACTCGCAGTTGTAGTTATCTATAAGATAAAACAATAATTTATTGGGATTGTTCTCAGCAAGCCCAATTGAATACCTAAATTGTAAGTGTTAAAAATCTACCCTTATTTTAGGTTATTTTGGTTGCCTAATTTAAATAACAAGATTCAAAATTATTAACGTCCTGGTATAAAAACAAACTGGCATGTTTAATGTTTGAGGAATAACGAAAACCAAGAAAAACACAGTAATTTTATATTAAACAAAATATTTCTATTACAATATATAGACCTTTTAGAGAGTTCAAACGATGAACGTCAGGTGCTTGAGTGGTTTTGAAGAGCAGTCCTCCGAGATATATCCTTTAAACAAAGAGGGTTGCCAGATAATAATATTATTTTATCTCAAAAGTAGTAATCCTAAATTTCATAATAGAAACAAAACACACTTACCGCAGTTATAATAAAAGTTATGTAATATATTTTTCTTCTTTATCTTTGAAAACTTGTGCTAGGTTATTAAAAACCATTTTTTAATCATAACGGCCATTGTAAAAATAGATATATTTAATAAAATAAAATCATGATGTATTTTAAAGGGAGATTCACTTTTTTATTATAAAAGAGTTTAAAACATTATATTCAGTCTTATTTGGAAATATACTAGATTGAATATAAATGTTTATTTTTGGTCACGTGTCGGGTACATTCCGGCTTCCGACCACTCGACATGCACGTCACTCCGTATATTACACAAAACATGATATTAAAATAGTAACATGACAATCATCAATATTTGTGATTGAAAACTCAATTATCGAAGTAATTAGATCACATTTGATTGTATACCATATTGACATCGTATAATTATCTAGGTATAAATAAATATCATTACTATTTACACTGTTGCTTTTGTAACTGTGAGTTTATTTAAAAAATATATAATATTTTAACTTTAATATATAACTTTAATTAGTTCTGTTAACTCTTTTAAACAATATAATTAAATTTGTTATTTAAATTTTATCGGCAATTTAAATTTTCACCTTCAAATCACTAGTTATGAATTACGACAGGACTAAAGGATTTGTTATACGTAGACTTAAATTAAATTTTGAAATTTAAGATAGCGATTAAGATTTTTATTACTCACTGTGTAAGATATGATAATTATCTAAAGGAATCATTAGCTTACTAGATCCAACATTACAGAGTTTATCGTCTTTGATCTTGAAATCTGCCGACTCTGTAATTTAACGAGAGCTACTTATTTTAATTGCAAATTTTAAAATTAACATTGTCTAGTTCACAGTTTCCGCTGAGTTAGTAATTTACGAGTAAGTTCTTTCTGTACGTGATAAAAACTTCTATTCATTAAATGACTTTTCAATTTAAACTCGTGTCTATGGAACTTGTTGCTGCATTTAATTTTGTTTTTTGTTTCTATAAAATATAAGATTTTTTACATTAAAAAAATATTAGATTAAAAAAATATTAACACTTATTAACTCTTTAATATATCAAAGAAAATACACCAAAGCGACTGATCGTAAGATACCTACTGTCTTAAATGTTTTTCTTACTTATTTACTTTATAATAACAGAACAATAATTTTCTAATGTCTTTCAAAATATTTAAATAGGTCTTTTTAAAAAGGTCTCACTGTCGTTATTTTCAGCAAGTCAATGGACGATGACAATGAGGTCACAGGCGGTATTGAGACATTAAATTTAGTTGGAAATGTTTCCTCTCTGTGTTCGTTCTACTGTCTGTATAGTGACTTTTTTACCGAGGATTTGTTTGACATGATTTCAAGGGTAACTCTTCACTATCGCACATCTCGCTGTCCGCAGCTTGGCTCCTCAATAATCGCGCACAGACTTTCAAAGAAGTTTTTTCCGCAAATGGTCGCCCTACAATTTAAATCCTTCGCTGCAGTATATCCTAAGGTACAAAGAGATTTTTAAAACAATGCTATCGGTTACTTCAAGGGTTAGCAAAATACATGTGGATTTTACAATGCCCATTTAACATAGGGCTTTATAATAACCTGCCACTGATTTGGAGGACAATTAAACCTTCTATTTGATACTCATATTAAGGAATAGCGTTAAAGGTACCCCAGCCTTCCTCAGCACACAAATAGTGTGGGTTTAGGAAGACATCACACATCTGACCCTGTCGCTCAGATAACTCGGCTGACCTGCCATCCCAACAAAATGTGTACATATTCCAACTGGAATTTGATATCTGCTTGGAAATTAAGTTGTAAATTTAAATCCCAACAACTTAAATACAAAAAGTAATATATTGTTAACAATATTATATCAGTTTTTAGAAGTAAAATTTATAATTTGAAGTTCATTTTATAAAATAGGTGCCTTAGAAAGTCCATATTAGAAGTTTAGTTATCATCCGAAAAATTATTACAACAAAACCTCTCAAAAACCTACATATCTTGACCTCGCTCTTATCACACAATGCTTCTCACTTCTTTTTTTAATTCAAGAGAGTTTTTTTATATCTTTGAAATTTATAGTCCACTCTTTTTAATGTCACATTTTTTTTTTTCATAGAAAAAAATTTGCTATGTGTATAACACAGACACATTTTAACAAAATTGTTTAAGCATTTGGTTACAATTATAAATCAAATATTTTCAATTCCTTTGTAGTTATACATTTTAAACCAACACGTGAGGTAACAATGTGGATTGAAGATTATGCTGAGGGCGTTCGATAGCTGATCCTAGCTTTAAGCCTTTAATTGTCGTTACCAATAAGTAAATGGTGTAACTCAATTAACACAGGAACATGTTTTTATTAACTCCTTTCACCGATTGCATATAAAAGATTTATTTAAACAAATGCTATTTACTGTATGAACGTTGTTTCTATATTACCGTGATTATCCAAGGATAAGAAGACAGTACTTGGTATTAGTATATAATTTTAAGTATCATGTTGATGTAACTCTTAGAGACCTAGTCGCTTTGAAGAATCATTAATTTTCTCTCATTATCGATTAATAGTACATATGAAGTTATATATAAATTTATGTTTCATAGGAACCTTAAAAATGTTTTATTTAAAATAAAACTTCAAAATCAAATGAATTCTTCGTAATCGCCTCGAAAACGGCAATTTGACGGCACACGCAACTATGGTTCGTTGTATGAACTTGGTTAAAGTCATAAAAATGAAAAATGATGCAATAAACAAATAATAAGACATCCTTATTCGTTTATTTTTATATAGCATTACTTTTTTTTTAAATATATCTCTTTTTATGGTTATTCCGAAGCAATGTTACAATACTTTGTCACAATTTCTATTTCTTTTTAATTAACTATGGCATGGTATTTATTTCTACTTATGAAATAATATTTAATTTATAAAACATTCTTTGTTCTCAACATACGAAGATATTTTTTGTATGTTTGAATTCAAAAGACTGATTGTTATTACGCTGCGGACTGCAAGCTCTATACATAAAACAATGTCGCTATTTGCGTCGTTCGTGACAATCCCTACTTCCATATCGATATACTTACATATACATATGTATCACTTTATATTGTCTCTTCATCAATAAATCGTTCTATCAAAAATACTTTTACTCGATAAACAAACATCACCGGATCTGACAGTAACTTTAATTCATGACGTGGAATAATAATGACATAAAATAAAAAAAAACTTATTAAATTATTTAAAAAGATTATCGTGTAATTTAAAATAATAATTCGTTTTATTATTTTAAAAACATTATATATTTTATTTACATTTATAGTGTCTTAATCCGTCCGTCATAAAATCGGTAAGTTTTACAGAGTTCTTTATGTGAGTTATTAATACATTAGCCTATATTTAGTTCTGAGTCGGAACTATTCTTGGTGTGGTAGAAAATCGTCGAGAGTCGTAGAATTAGAAAGTTCAAAGGCTTTTGAAGAGCCTACTGCCTCTTTCTACGATCTTACCCATTAGGGTTTCATTCGTAAAGCGAATGTAAGATTTTAATACAACTTATTTAAGTAATAATTACTTTATAACATTCTCGTTTCTAATGTGCATGTATGGATCAAAAATTTAAGAAACATTTACCTTAGAGTTGACCATAAATATTAGAAGAAAAACATAATATACTATAAAAAAAAATTCGTCATTTTTAAGATTACCTTATTACTTTTTTACATGTATTTAGAAAGATTTCTGATACATAAAAGAAGATATTTTATATCAAACAAAGTTGTTGTAGGTATGAAATGATCTTATCAGTTTCGTCTGTGGTGCATACGATAATAAAAATCTTTAAACGCTCTTCATACTAATTTGACAAGATAACTAAATGAATTTGAACTAAAATAACCCCTATGTTGTATGTTCATTGCAGTTAATACTTGTAGAAAATCATTCTTTTTCTCCATACAATTTTTCTAACTCACTTTGACAAGGTCCCTCATGATAAAGTATTTCTTCAGCGCAAAGTAAACTGGAATAAGAAAATTAATATTAGTCGAGGCCACATATTTGCTTCATTTCATTATTATACAAACAAAATAATGAGCAAACATTTATCCAACACACATTCCTTCATATAATACGTATTTAATTTTTTTTCCACTTAAGTTATAAAATTAAGTTGCTAATTGTAATGTACCTCCTTCTGTAAAATCTTTAATTTTTTAAAAATATCCATCGCTCATTTCTTTTTTTTTTCAATACTTCAGAATATTTTAAAATACTTTGAAGAACTTTCCAGATTTATAAATACGATATATTCCACATCAGGTCCGCCGTCTACTGGTGATTTCTCACCGGAGAGAATAAAACAAATTAATTAAAAATTAACTGACTGGCATTCATTGCCGTAAGTGTTCCCTGTTGTAGAACATGCTGGTTCATACACAGCTGGGCAATCGCAGCCGCTGTCACCTCTGACCTTAGCAGTCAGCATGAGTAAGGCGGTGATTACTAAAACATAGTTAATTTTATACTTTTCGTTTTAAATCAAAACTTTATACAAACTCGTCTGACACCACGACGGAATAGAATACTATACGGAACACACAACATAAGATCGCTTCCCAGAGTCAATCAAGAAACTTTTACTTTCTATTTTTTGAATTAAAATGTTTATGTTGTCAAGCGACTGTTATTATTAAAATAATATAAATGAATATAACACAACTTTACTAATTTTATTACTGTAGTCATATCATGAAATGAAACTTTGTATTTAGGGGAAAATACAACATAAAATATACATTGTGTAGTGAATCATTAAGACAATGCTTTTATTTATTTATAAATTAACATGCTTTTGATGTCAGCACAAAAATATTTTTGCATATTTCACATTGACAGTAATTAGGGTCTAGAATCAAAAGGATGTACTCACCGTATAAAAACTTCATAGCTTGTTGCTAAAAGTAAATTGTTACTGAACAGTTCCAAAACAACTTGAATATATATAAAGAGAAGTAGAGAGGAGGTGGTTCCGATGACCTTAAAATCTTTTAAATACTCATGCCAATATACAATAGACATTGTGTTCATGATTTTGTGGGCTTCTGTGATATAAGAATTTTAACGAGTACAAGGATTTTACTTTGATATCATTATCCGAAAAACATATTAATTGACGTGTTTTATAATTATTTAAAAAAAAACAATAATTTGAACACATAAAAATAAAATTTATACAAAAATTGCTTTTTAACCGTCCGAGCGAGTCAAATACAATTTACCGCGTAAATGAACCAGATAATCTTAAACCGATGTCAAAGATTATGTTAATGAAATATTTCGTTAAAACAAGTCCGTTTATTACTTACAAATATAAGGAATATATAAAGAAAACATTTATTTCATAAATATAAAAATAAATAAATTTAAAGGGCTGCCTTTATGGTAAACTTTTATTATTCAATGATAATTGAAATCTGTGCATTGTCAGAGAAGAATATAAGCGAATAAAGTTGAATTAGGTAAAAGAAAATAATCCTAGTCCCATATATTATGAAGAGTGCCTTCTTTTATAGTACATTCCTAGACAGTTGATTATAAAGCCTCTTTTATAGGCTCCGACCTTTTCGTTGTTGACAACACTGCGCTGTCTAGTGCGTAAAATTATTCTAGAACTGCAGTTTTTCATTCCTCTGGAGATCATTAACTATGGAATTTCTACATTAACAAGTTTATATATATCTATATTACAGCAAAAATAATATATTTAAAAAATTACTAAGAAGGTGACTAAAAATTAAAATTTATATTAAATAGGTAAAAGGTTTTCTTTGTGAAAAATAGTACATTATTATTTCACATAAATTATATTCCATCAACGTAACTACAGTCAATTATTATGTTAATTAATTATAAGGAAAGATTTTATTGTTAATAAAACACAAGTATGCGCTAATTGGTAACTCAGCCTTTAATTTGTAAATACTTGCATGATTTGTAAACTGTACGTGCTTTGTTTCAAATTTAGCCTTCTCATAACAGGAATTTTTTGTTATTCATTTAATTCAAATAATGATATTTTTAGATTAAGGTAGGTGAAAAAATGTGTTTATAAAAATAATACAAAAACACCTTCCGTTATTTTGATTTGTATATTTATTTAAAACATACGGTAGACTTAAATCGTAATCATTAATAAGTTATCATTAATAGAACCGCATTAATCTTCAGAAGAAAGTATTAGCATGACAACTTGTAAATTTTAATATTGTCAAGCTACTTGGTTATTAATGACTTGTAAGACATAAAAATTAAAGATTATTTTTAATGTAGTCATTTATTCAATAAAAATTACAGTTTTGACATATTTTCCTCCACTAATTGTGAAAATAACAAGTAACTACTTTTAACAATAAAATTTTAATAACATTCATTGATAACAAGAACATCAAGAATTTCAGTTAATATTTTTTTTATCATTGTAATAATCATGACCTCGGGCTGGGCATGAAAATGGCGCTTACAGGAGCTCAAAGAGTACTCTCAATAAACATACATAGTGTAGAAATAGATTACGTACGATAATTAATTTACATTTTATTCTAAATTATCTCTGTTCGTCTAGACAGGGACCGTTATATGCCAACTTTTCCTCAGCACAAATTAATCTGAAAAATGTCATAAAACAATATATATATGACTAAGAGAAAGAAATTGAAAATGTTTTCCATTAATATTTTTTTTAAATAGAAGTCTTCTATACCAATACAACAATAATCTGTTTTGTATGTCTAGAGTCTGTTATAAGAACGTAAAAGAGAATAATAATATTTAAACATAATAATTTTGGCTCCATCTCTTAAGCAGAGTTATGAAGAATCTTCTGCCAGAAAATTTTCAAATAACTTCAGTTAATCTATCGTCCAAGCGCATATTCTTAATTAAACAATGTTTATTTAACATTTAAGTCATTAACTTACTCGCACTTATTTGTAAAAATGATTCCCGTTGTAGAGCAAACCGGATCTAATATCTCTGGACAATTGCAATCTTGGGCCGTCGAAATAGACAACAAACCCACAATCACTACAATTAATAAAAATTACATTATTAACGTTTTATTATATTGTATATTATTTTGATAGATATATTCTATCAATGTGCGTGATTAAGTACAAAAAATTACAAAGTTCTTTGTAATATTTATGGCTTATAATTAGTTTCGTGGCTGTTTAAAGTCGAATAATACTTACGAAATAAAATTTTCAGTGTCATGATGATGAGTTTATTTAGCAGACTGCAAGATTAGAAGACACGGAGCTATTTATATATGGAAACATTTGTGGAATTCAGCTTAGTATGTCTTAAGGTTTTTTGTTAGGATTTTATATTATTTACAGGAAATTTCATGTTACCTTTGAATTATTTGTAACTTATTCACTACACTAATGACAGACACATAGACTCACACGAAATGTGTACTATTGCTACGATTAAGTTTTGTATTAAACCAAGCTTAGTGCGTATTTTTTTAAATTGATGTAGACAAATTGTTAACAATATTGCTGTCTGAGTAACTTTTACTTTGTACTAGACCTTATATCTTGAGACAGACCAAAAATGTAAGAAATATCTTAAACTCGATTTATGCGAAAGCAAAGGGAAAACGTGACCTGTCAAGAGTTTATTTCTTAAGTCCTCAGTATCCCCGGGGTATTGAAAAAGTTGTATAATAATATATATATATATATCGGTAAAAAGTCGTTTGCTCTTGCAAAACATTTGATTCGTTATTTTATGATTATTTTATTGTATAAAAAAACACTTCCCAAAACATCATTCAAATACAGGAACTGAAAAACAAGAAAAAAATTTACACTTTAATCCTAACCTGATTTATTTAATAATGAATTTTGCACAACAATCGACTAGACACCTAATGTGGATAACACGAACACTATTTTTTTTTCTTCCCAACAATCTGATTTAATACTGAATTATACAAATATACAGAAATATTTATAAACAAACAAAACTTTTTAAAATCAAATCACCTTCTGCCGATAACAAATAAGTAAGAAATCTACGTTATCAAAAGAATTGGTTTCCACACATTTTTAGAGGATCTCATTATAAAAACCTGACTTGGCGACCGTTTGACCACTTGGAGGGTGTAACCTTTTAGATAAGAAAATAATTTCTTTAATCGGTTCAGGAATGTTCCAGAAATCGGGGAAGATTCATAAAAAAAGAATAAAACGAATTGTGAACCGAAACCTTTTGGAAGTTGTTTAAAAATATAACCAAAACTTGAACCTTAATAACAGCTGTAGATGTTATAAGTTTTATAAGCGACATATATTCTATTGCTTCATAGATTTTATTTAACTTGTAAAATGGTTTCTTTTAGCTAGTAGTAATAAAGCCAATACACAAAGACTAGACGAACCATTAATCTAATTAAGCTTGTAGCGATTCCTCTACAGTTCCGCTATCGTTTTTGTTCTTGACATTTCTCAATTGCTTTTTATTTCATTCTTTATTGCTCCGTCCTTGGAAGAACTTTATTGAGAATAAAATGAGTTAAATTTTCATTAAAATTTATTTTCATGCAAACATTTCAGCTCAAACATAGGTCTGATTATCGTTCGCTGTTTTATAAAAAAAATATTAATCATTAACTGCTCTCTTTAACTTCACCTTGAACTTTGTTTTGACCAATTACCTTTGTTTTTATTTTTAATATAATTCAATAATATTACAAATATCTTTCTCGATGCTCATGTTTTATGTCATTTATAATTAAAATAAACAAAAAACAAAACAACTAATTGAATTCTACTCCTACAAAATTTTCGATAAATGTATTTATTCAATATGAGTTTGATAGTATTAAACCAGTGTTTAACAATGTAGGCGAGCCTTTGTCGACTTATTTATGAGTTCTGCAGTCGTTTACGGCTTATTCTGCGGTATTTGACGTTATCGCATACTATACACGCCTGAGTTATTGTATTTGAAGGCAAAGCTGCGGTTGCATCTCTGACGACATCTAACTATTACTATAGAAAAATCTTGTACGTGAGTGTATGCATCTCGTTCAAAACATATAGGTACACGATGATTTATATTTTACAAATCATTTAAAATTAAATTAAATTTTATACAAAAAGAAAAAAAAACGTATTTAGACAGGATTTTAGAACGTATTCCTAACTCCGCCGACTATAATGCTTTGAATTTTAAAGTAATACAAAAAAAATAGAGTAATTTAGCAAATATTTGATTAGCAAATAGACAGAGAGCAACATATATACTGATTTCTATATTAAGTATCAAACGGCAGCCGTCTCAGCGCTGTCCGATTTTTCATCGCCATGTTGAAGTTGTGTCTACCTAATTATCGCGCCTGATATGGTAAAGTTAATCGGAAACAACTTTAAGAGAAACTCCATTAGCGACCATTTATCAACAGTCGAAGTTCTCATTGACCATTACTTTGGTTTTATCCAAACAATCTAGAGGCCGTTCTACTGAGACGACTGAGCTAACTACCAAACTGTAAACAAGGTTTTGTAACCCTTATTGAAAAAGAAGAATGAGAAACCCCTGGTTTCTGCATTCGGGATTCTTGAAAAAAAAAGGACATAATTAAAAGAGACCTGGCGCTCGCTTACAACGGGTATTCCATCCCCTGTCAGAATCTTAATCACAGTCCATTTATCATTTGAAGACTACGTGTTTAGGCTTTTGTTATGAAAATTTGATTAAATTAATTAAGAGCATATCTTTTGAAAGATGGGAAAGAATAGTGTTTCTAAGGTCATCGGTAAAGGGTTAGGTCTGGGTTTGTGTGTCATGTAACTGGGTGGAAATATTCCGAACCGTGAGAATCTCTTGCTTATTTTGCCTGACATGTCAAATAGCTGGA
Organism: Danaus eresimus; assembly: GCA_018231745.1. Taxonomy (NCBI): domain Eukaryota; kingdom Metazoa; phylum Arthropoda; class Insecta; order Lepidoptera; family Nymphalidae; genus Danaus; species Danaus eresimus. The sequence continues at coordinate 12,500 of DVQP01001458.1, forward strand.
CGACCACTTTAGCTCCCTAGCTTTCCTAGATAATATTATTCCAAGAGTCCATTGTATATAAATGGATCAGCTATGGAATGTTACTGCCCATCATCTCTAACCAGGGCATGCAGGTTGACCTTAATCTTAAATGATTACATCATTGACCATCATTTATCTTTAAATATTTTATAACTCCACTTTTAATGGCTATGATTGGTCATCAGAGCCTCGTTTAATGACCAATAGAAATGTCGTGTGCAGCCCGGTTGATTTGGAGGAAGTAGATGGTAGTCATTAACGAATGTATTATAATTTTAATCTTAAATATATTAAACTGAGTAGTTATATATACTAACTTATTCATTCAATCCAACTCACAGTAAGTTTATCTTTGATCACTCAGATAAAACTTTTGGTTTCCTTAATTAAGTAAAGAGTTGCTATCAAGTTAAAAAAATAAATAAGTAAACTCTTATCTAAAATATGCTTGTAATAAATATTACTATAATATTTTCAAAATTAATGAAGTTACAATCAAAATGAAAAGTCTAAATTAGAAGTATTTTAGTTTGTGTATGTGGTATCATATTACTATCCCATTATATTCTGAACCCAAGCCTGTGTGATGTAAACGATAAGGGTGTCATGGGGAATTCAGGGTTTTAGCTTAATTAAATATTTTACTAATTATTATTAAGCAGAAAAAAAGTTTATCAGACAAAGAAATTAATAGGACAGAAAATTGTAGTTTTAAAGTTTTAGCAAACGTTTGACATTGAGACTGAGTGATCAAATAATATGGTATGAAAAATTCTACGTTTGTAATATACAATTTAAAAAATGTTACTTTATAATTATTTTTCTTCTTATTTTGCTTTTTTTTGTTATTTTCTATGTTATTATAATACAATAACAACCAATTCTAATTTAACAACGCGAAACATATGTATGTTATAAAACTTTATATATTTTCCTTTCACAAGTTATATTGGGTTTCGTTTGCGGCATTCAAAAGTTCCGCAAAAACCGCGGAACTTTTACACATTATAAAAGAAATTATTTTAATAAAACTTATTACCTAACAGAATGATGTTTAAAATGTTAGAATAGCCATTTCATCATATCTGTACTTCTTGTGTTGTATCAGGATTCTTCTGGCTCGAAAGGCAAACCGTTAGATCCGCATAGTCACTCGTGTAACTTGGTATGTGAAATTTGTTGCGCGGGAAAGAATTATTTTCTTTATAATATTTTATACACACAACGGCAAACAAAATGCGAGTTTAATAACATATTATCAACACAGTAACTATAATTATAAATATAGAGTTGCACTTGTTTAACAAATTTAACCGTATTCTTTAAAAATTGGAAATACATTAAACTAGTCCTAAAGGTATAGTTTACAATTAAATTTAATTCCCGTATTGTAATCTGAAGTAGACAATGTATTGTATCACACTGAAATTGATCTAATCTATTCGATGCCATCTCATGATTATACAAATTAATATCTAATGAGATCTGGTTGTGCCAAATATATTAACTAAATAAATCAACACTTTTCGGTTTGTACTACGCGTATTTTATTATTAAATAAAACTGCATACTCCCGACGTTTCGGTTACGTTGCAGCAACTGGGATCATGGGCAGACGAAACCCGGAAAATATTGGTTTTATTTAAATGAATACTCGCGAAAGTTTTAGATCTCAAATATATTAACTACCAGAGATGAACATGTATATTTCTATAATTATATACTTCTCTTCGTCCATACTACTTTCAGACTGGAGGTTTACGTGTTTTACGGTATAACAAATATAATGACATTATCCATTATATACTTGTGGGCTCTATAATGTGTGAGTAACCAACATTAATTGTAGGTGTTACTTATAAATAATATATTTATTATTTTAAAATGGACAAGAAAGAGAATCGTCAAAAAATATATACGTACTATGCTAATAATTTTCTATTAATAAAAATAAATTCCAATAGAAGTTACGATATTAACATAGAGTAATTAAATTCATAATGACACAATCTTTTATTACTCACTTGGCGTGGATCCAAAACTGCTCTCTTTATAATCGTCTGTCAAATATATTAACTTTGTCGTCAGAATGTCTGAACTTCTTGAAACTAAATTAAAAATTATGATAATTCCAAAAGCATTGCAATAAATATTTATACTATATTGCGATCATTTATAAGAATGCACAATGAAATTGCTTGTTTACTTCTAAACATTACATGAAAATTTATCTTACTTATAACAAATGAATAAATTGAAATACTTCAAGAAATTGATTAAAGATTACGGGAATCGTTCAGCTTTACTATCTATTTTGTCTAGACCAGATTACTGATATTAGCAATATGATTTTGCGTTAACAGAATAATGATTCAAAGAAACAAATTAAGAAGTAAATAAAGTTATTTCAGCGCTTTTTTAGAAACAGGACTATGGATGTTTAAGACAACACATGACTTGAAGTCCATCACTGAAAGATATACCTACACTCATAATTAAATGAAAATGTTGATATATCTTATAGTATTTAAAATAAATATTCTTATTGTATTCTGTTGTTTTTTATAATGTTTTAGAAAGAAGAATTATATTTAGAAACTTCTAGGATACTAAAACGTGGTACGCTAGGCTCCAGACCTGCTTTTAGGAAATTCTATTTGGAAACAAACGTCTGGATGTAGGTGGTATAATGTCAAATTATATTTTTCTATAATGAGATCTTAGATTTTCGAGAGACATTTAAATAAAACTAAAATATTTCAGTTTTACTACGCGATTTTTTATTAATTTAAAACTTTTTTACTTTACGGTAGCCGTGATCACGGGCAGACGAGATCTGTTACGGCTACTGTAAAGTAACCGAAACGTCGGGTTTATGTAGTTTTAAAATAATAAAAAATCGCGTAGT
>DVQP01001459.1:0-15427 GCA_018231745.1 Danaus eresimus
TATAGGGATTTAATTTAGGCAAATGTTATGGCTATTACTTATATATGGATTATAATCGTATTTAAAACTTATTAATCGGAAAATATTAATATTAATAGAAGGGCAAACCATTCAGGTCATGCATTAGGAGTTTTGTAATACAGAGTAATTTGCGGTAACAGAAAAAAATAGAGCAATCATCATTTAATATAAAAAAATAGCTGCAAACTTATAAAGGGAATAGAAGGTGTTTATATGAAATATTTTATGATCTTCTGTCTGACTATTTACTAAATATTAATATCAAATGATTATCAGAGATGGAAAACCGTTTTTCCATATATGTTTTATTTTAAATACGCAATAAAACTAATGTATTAATTAATTCATAGTTACTAATTTAGGCCAGTGATTTGACATGCCATATGGACATTACGATTGTACCAATGTATCAATATACGCACAATAAAAGAAACAGATAAATAAAAACATTTAGTAAATAATATAGAATAACAGAAACAGCGCAATGAAATTTTTCACATATATTATTCAAAAAAATTTACACAAAAGCACTAAGACATCCATTTAAACTTATTGTCTAATAAAATGAAGTTATAATCCGACACGCGACCACTTAATTAAAAGATATATATTTTTTTTTCTCTAAAAAAAAAATACTCATCTCAGAAACACGGCATTATCGACGTAACACCTACCAAGCGATTGTGAACTTTATTATATAATATCCTATATGTAAACCATCACTAATTTCTCTAATTTTTATTTATTACAAAGTTTATTTTACATTACAGTGCATTAAAAAAAATTTTTTTAAACGTCTATAGTGAAGTAGTATTATAATTTACAAAACAACCGACATGTAAACAAAAATAATGGTTCAGAACCGTTTGTTTTGCTATCAAACGTCGTTACCGGCTTTTATAGAGCAATAGAATTAAGTAGCTAGTGAGACTGGTGTAACTATTGTATGTAGAATATTTTATAAGTCCATATGAATAACGCCGGGAACATTTTAATTTCACTCGCCGTGAAATACTGTGCCAGTGTATACTTTGTACTTAAGATATATTTTACGTTCGCCATAAATTCGCTGTGAAACGTGCCGTGTAAATGGCGTCGCACAATAATCGTTTGTGGCAACAACGTAACACTATGGATATATATGTGTGTGTGCAGACGTTTTCTATTAATTTATATATAATTTAGACTCTGTTATTCAAATCACCTCCAGTTTGTTATACTCATATATAACTATATTTACAACTAAGCTATACAATAATTTATTTTTCTTTATGATAATGAATATTCATTAGATACATACAATATTTCATAATTGCCAGTCGTAACACAGATTAATTACAATAATAGAGCTCTTTACGTCTTAAAAAAATATATAGCTATCATTAGCGTCCGTCCGGGCTCACGTACACCAAGGTCGTATTTACACCTTTCCAATACAACAGACAGACATACAAGACTGCCGCGACCCGTCAAGTGAACGCAACTAGTCCGAGATAACATTGATATGTTGTTACGGCTATACTTTTTAAACGACAGTGAACTTGTAAAAAAAAAATCTCAATTAGTTAGAAATTTCAGAGGATATATTATTATTATTATTATTTTGTCTACAAAGAGTTAGGAGTCTCTTATAATTCTCTCAAAATCGTCACGTTAATAACAAGTACATAAAAAGGCAAGTCGATAAGAAGGCAAGTCAGTTTGACCCTACTTTAATTTTTCCTTATTATTCTTCATTAATAACTATGTACAAGAAATATTTATTATGTCATGAATATAAGCAATATAATCCTTAACTTAGTCAGTGGTCCATTCGCAAGAATGTCGACCAGCACCCTTAATGTTTATAATTAAAATATAAAACAATAATTTAGACTAACAGCACTCGCCCTATGTAAAATTGTGTGACTTCATCTCGTTCTCTACAAATAGAATTTAATTATGACTAGTCGTTATGAAATAAATTTGAGCATGGAAACAAGCGTAATACATGACCATGCGACTATAAAAATATTATTAAAAAAGGGAAAACTTAAATAATTAAGTTATAAATATAAATTACAAATACTATCGTCACACGTAAAAAAACCGTTCTGTTGCTTCGCTTCGTAGCACTAGCACTCAAGTATGTAACACCTCTCTTCACTCGATCACCACTACGGCGTCGTCGGGCGGGAGGCGTGCGGAACCCTACGGTCGCGAGGCGCGCGCCGCCTCCTCCAACGCCCGAACTTTCAATTCACGTTCCCGCTGCTGCCGCAGGAAGTCCTCGTGGTGGAGGAAGCCACGCTCGCGCTCCAACAACAACTGTCTCTGCAACTGTTCATGAGCGGCCGCCTGGTGCGCCAGTTGCTCGGCGTACGGCCTACCCAGCAGGTCTGGATGTGGAAGCGGTCTGTAGGGCCCTCCCCCACCAAGACCTAGACTAAGGGCATCTTGCTGCGCCTGGGCAGCTTGTTGTCCTGGGTGTAGATGTAAATGCGTATGAGAGTGTGCATGGGTGTGTGCGTGAGTGTGCGCGTGGTACTCCGGATTGATTCCTGCCATTTGCAATCGCACCATTGGGTCCGCCGCGAGCGCTAGCCTCTCCGCTGCTTCCAGTTGCGCGGCCGCTACTCCAGGGTGTGGGTGATGCGGGTGATGTGAAGGAGCACCTGTCACTGGCACTGATTGTGGCGGCCCTCCCGCTCCGGCCGGAGGTATACCGAGTCTTTCTAACCTTTCTCTTTCTAGTTGAGACAGGGCAGCGGGCCCGTGCCCCGGCGGGTACAATCCAAACTGTACAGGAATGGCTCCTTGAGGTGGTGGAGGTGGCATTCCATACCTTCTGTGCATTTCTAACCAGTGGGGATCGATGGCTCTCGGGCCAACGTTATTTTTTAATAATTCTTCTTTCAATCGATCATTCAGTTCACGTTCTCGCAGTTCTCGTATTTCTCTGTCACGTTTTTCTCTTTCTAGATGTTCAAGTTCAAGGCGTTCCCTCGCTCCGGCAGCCCCATACATCGAACTTAACTGATATTGAAGCATCGGGTCCATACAATGCCGCGGAATATTTCCTGGACTGAACCCGGCATGAGGTCGTGCATATTCAGATAACTGTCGTAATGCCGGAGTGTCTGGATATCCAGGTGGCCTTGGAAATCTATCATAAGGAGACGTGATAGTTTCGATAGCACCTCTTGACGGCGGTTTTGTTTCTGGTTTTTCAGGTGTAGCGATCTTTCTGTGCGCTTGTTGAGCAATTTTTTCTCTCTCTTCTCTGTCTCTTTCTGCTTGCTTTCTAAGTCTTTCTTCCCTCTTACGGGCAAGTTTAGACTCTGGTACAGGTTTAAATATAAGATCTGTACGCGTACAAGAATTGTAGTCACCTCGATTCCAATGCCTTAAGAATATTGCAGATTGCGACCTGTGACATTCTGTATCCTCTATTTTAGGTTCTGGACTGGGACCATGAGGTATGTGAGCAGGACTTGGAATTTCTTCTTCTTCTGGTTGTGACTGGGTTTCCAATTTGAGTTCTGGATTATCTTCTGGGATTGGTCTTGGTGGACCACGAAGATGTGGATGACCATGTGGCATCTGATGCGGGGAACCGGATCTCGCATGCGCTGATTGTAAACTTGCAGCTGCTTGAGCATGTAATCTTAAGCTTTCAATAGAACTAGGTACGGGACCCGGCGGTAAGCCGAGACCTAGTCCTGGATGTCCCATTGAAGGCGGCTGAATCATAAGATGATTTGGGTTGCCTGGAAGCATCTTCGGGTGATGTCTGAGAAGCATCGAATCAGCCGGAGACAATCGCTCTGGATGATGAGCAAGATGGTGAGAATGATGATGTGTATGGTTATTGGTTACGTTAACGCTTGAAGACGAACTTGTTGTCTGAGATAAACTTGCTGACAAATGCAGAGGTGAACTTGAATGTGAGCTTGACTTTTGCTGCGTATTTATTTTGTGTTGTATCGACTGCGAAGAACTACTAGAAGTAGAGTGCGATATAGAGAGGGTATGATTGGTACCACCTCCAACGTGGCTGGGTTGCTTTTCTGTGCTCGTGTGTACAGCACTGTGATGGCTGGTTGAGTGATGATGAGTCATAGTTGTTTCATGTAGCTGATGTCTCTCTGTGGTTGAGTTTGGATTTCGAGGATCTTCACTGCTCTCAGATATTTCTCGTAATGACCTTGTTGTAACAGACGAACTTGTACTGTGATGAGCACTTAACATAGTTGTTGATTCAATTGTTGCCGGTTTCACTGGTTCATGTCTTCCTGGTGTACTGGAAGCTGGATGCATAGGTGGAATAGGATGCGGTTGAGGCAAGGGACCGTACGGATAGGGATAGGGCATTGAATATCCTGGGTGTGGATGAGCATAGTACGGATGCATTGCGTGAGCAGCAGCTGCTGCGGATAGTTGGAATATGGACGACGGATGGAGCAAGGGATGATGAGGATGATGTAATGGTGACGAAAACGGATGTGGTGGATGTCCAGGTTGTTGGCCAGAATGCAATACTGGACCAGACATTGTTGCTGGTATAGTCAATGGTGTTGGATTCATCAAATTTAGTGCTGAGTGTGATACCGGTGTATTTGGTTGCACCGGAGAAGCTGAAATTTGTCTTGGTTGAGAAGGGCTTGTCATATGCCTTGAAAACGGAGACGTTGTCGCCGATGGGTGTGGATGGCCAGGGGTACCATTGTGGCTAGATTGGCTTTTTATTGGTGTCGGTGTATGTGGACTTTTTACGGGAGGAGCTGTACTTGCAGAATCCGATCCACTTCCTTGACTCGTTGATACTGGCGTTATATGTGGTTGATGTAAGAAATCCTGTTCTTTCTTAATACTTTCAATTCTGGGACCAAGAAAAGCACTTTGCATATTAGAATTTTCATTCTGTGGTTGACTTGGTGGTCGACTGTTATTTTCGACACTTGAAATGGACTCTCTGTCTCTTTCTGAACTTAGGTGTTGGGCGATAGCACTACCTATGGGGTATCCAGGCACTTTGACTTCTTTTAATGATTGTAAAGGATCAGACACATTTTGTGTTGAAAGATTAGCTGGCATATTATCTGGAACTTCTTGCTTGATTTTGAGATCTTGTGGCATAGATGAGTCATTTTGATTTGATTGTTGACCAATTAGGCTTGTAGCAGAGTGATTATGAGATGGTGGAACTTGTTGCATCAAAGGCGGCATTGATCCAGGCTTATCTAATCCAGGATGCCCAGGATGGCCAGGATGGCCGTACAATGCGGAAGACATGAATCCATAAGGCCCCACATTAGACCCACTTCCGACTGATATTAGTGGCCCTGGAGGTAAAAGCCCTGTCATGGATGGTTGACTTAAGGGTGGTGGAGGCATATTTTGAATTGACACTGGTGTATTTGAGGCTTCAGTAGATCTTACACCAAGATTTTCAGGACGTACAGGTGGAGCGAATAGTGGTTGCCGAAGATTTTGCCCATCATGTTTAGATATTTGTTGGGTTTTTAAATCTGTAGGTTGTTTATCTTCACTATCAGATTCTTGGGTTTTCATTTCTTGTGTGTTTGCGGGCGAAATGGGTTCAATATTCGTATTGGAAGGATGTTCCATATGAGGAGGTGAAGAAGCCCTTTGATTTGTAGGTGATGGACTTATCCTCTGCATAGATTCCAATCTAGGGGTACTGGGTGAGTCAACTTTGTTGGCTGCTGATATAGTTGCTGTAAATATTTCAGGCGTATTTTGATTCTTCATTTCACTTGTTTCATCTCGAGGTTCAAGTTTGATAACAGTTTTTAGTGGATTGATGTGAGGATTATGTTTGTTAGGATCACTAGTGAAGTTTATGTTAGCTGGGTATGAAAATGGTGGCATACCACTTGTGTAATCTTTCGTATTTCGTATAATAGAACTATCCTTCGACATAGTTGCTGGGTTGAAGATGTTATTTGGAGCCCCCTCAATCTTGATATTGTGATTAAGTTTAGGATTATACATGTGGTTATCTTTCACAAAAAAGTTGGTGTTTTCTAAATTAAGTGGTTTATTTGATTGACCCAAAACATGTCCTGAAAAGTTATGGGAGAGAGTATCTTTTTGGAATTCCTCCTTCTGTAAATTAAGTGATTGGTCATCTGTATCTATCTCTTCCTTTATTTTTATTTTCTCTATAAGCTCTGTAGACATGGGAGTAACTTTAGGTATAATGAGTTCAGTCTTAGGAAACAGTGGCATAGGCCTTGAATCAATGTTGTCTGGAATTTTGTTACCATTGTTTGAATCTGTTTTAAGATCTAGTGCAGTTCGTTCATCTTTTTCAGATATAACTTTAAATATTGGAGGCAGTAAGTCTTTCTCTATTTTAATTGCTGGTTCAGGATTTATTTCGGTCTTTATTTGTGGTTCTATACTCTTTACAGCTTGCTCTGTGTCTGGTTCTTTATTTTGATCAGTATTTTCTTTGTCTGTTTTACTAAAACTAAAGTCGCAAGCTTCGGCTTCTGGTTCGGCAGCCTCTGATTCATCCATTGCTGGGAAACTATCATTTGTTAAGCTTTCTGCCGGACTATCGGGAGGTTCGGCTGCTTTCTTTTTCTTCATCTGCACATCACCATCCATAATCCCACCACAACCTTCAGGTTTAGTATCATCTGGGAGACGTTTCTTAACTTTGGAAACATCAACCTTTCCATTAGTTACCTTTTTCTTGGTATCCTTACTTACTGGAGATGAAAGTACTTTCTCAGTAATATTATTATTTGTACTTTGTATATTTGGTTTGCTTGCTTTCTTAGCTTTTGTATCATTATCACTTTCATCTTGACCCTTTTTACCATTTGGAGTTGTTTGCTCTTTTGATTTATTTCTTGTTCTCATTCTACTAGGTGAATCATCGGGATTTTCAACTCTAGTATTATCAGGCTTTACTATTTCTGCTGCGTCTCGAGAATCGCTGTCATCTTCAGAGTTCTCATCTTCAGTGACTGAACTCATTTCACCGGCTTCTTTTGGATTGGGCGAGGGCCGAGAACCATTGGTGTCAGGCACAGTTGGCGTAGCTTCTGGTGTTTGCTCTTTAGGTGTACCAGCACGAGAATTCCTTGTATTTCTTACACGTCTCAGAGAAGCCTGACGACGTCTCCTATGTGGTCTATTACTACTGGCACCTGGAGTCTTTTTCCATAAATAATAAAACTCTACTAATTCTGCTGTATCTTTGTGTGGTAGTAAATCCTTTTTAATCTTAAAGAAATTCTTACCAAACTGTCTGATACCTTTCACAAAACGTTTTGTTTCTTCTTCAGTCCACTTTTTCTCAATTCCTTTAGGGACGGGACATTTCACAAGAGCTTGTAATGCTCTGCCAGGATCATAACCGGAGTCATGAAGAACATCTAAAGCATTAATAGTTGTATCATCACGGCTGGCTGCTACACAGCCATCATCTGGGGATCCTCCATCACACATACCGGCAAACGCTGCCATTGAGCGAGCAGCTCTTAAGTACATAACAAGATCCCTGTCTGTTGCTTGAGCAGGTAACCATCGCAACTCTTCACCACCAGAACAAGGTTCATCAGGTCTCAGTGGACCATTAGTTCGCATATCAGGAAGACAAGCATAGATATCTTTATCTTTGACTGGTTGGCTCGGAGTCACTTGTACTTCCCCTTGATTCTGGGCCATGGTAAAATTAACTACTATATACACTGGGTTGTATTCGTTCACTTCATGATAATAAACACTGACTTTTACATAGTGTCCAGCAAAAATATCATACAAACACACTGTAGTCTGTTTTTAGAGCTTTCATCGATGGTTCGTAAAGCAGTAAGTATGCCAATATACATAATTATTGCTTCTAATGGCCACCATTACACGACGCATTGTGCTTCATATTATTGACTAATAGATCACAATTATAAAACAACAAACATTGTCACTCAGTCATATTATTTAGATGCTTTTGTTATATCACTTTAATAATAATTTTCACTTATTAATTACTAAATGCTATCTACATGCTACCCTTTTGTTTAGCTTCACCTTTCTTTTGCTCTTGCCATAGACAATTTCATTTCTTTAAAATGGCCGCGACGATAAGAGTTTTTTTTGAAGATATCCATTACACACAGCTGTTTTGATTTTTTTTTAATTCTCTTTTCCAAACAAATTGTTTTAAATGGTATGATGTGACTTTTTTATTTTGGTCCAGTAAACAGAAAACAAAATCCTAATTTTTTTCCATTTGAGACAATTCATTGCTTATTTTTTAATACTTTTATAGCATTTACTGGTTATAGTATACTGTAAAATGTAACGTAGTTTAATATTATAAATACATTCTTTAGTTTTTGGTATCATAAAATATATAACAAATGAAATTTAAAATATAGATATTTTAATAAACAAAAATTGTTTAATAATGCCATGCTTCTATATATATATATAAAACTAATAATAGAATAGATTTATAAAAATATTTAATATGTGATAACTATTTGATCAACTTTGGCATTGACAGATTGATAGAATTGTATAGGAAACAAATAGTAAATACTTTTATGTATGCAATTGTTATTGTTGCTACATATTGCAGATTTATCCTGCGATATTAAATTATATATGTACCATTCATAACAGTTACATCGTAAACAAAAACTACCAATGTCATCCGATGAATCAGATGATGAATCCCTAGCATTCTTAGCGGCCTCAAAAAGAATTAAGGTGGAAGAAGATGAGTTGTTAAATAAAGGAAATGAAGAACCTTCCACAAAAAAGATTAGAGCCGCAAAAAAAACTAATCGTAAGCTTAACGTTGGCGCACCAAATGTTATAGAAAGGCCTGCGGATGTGTGGCTGTACCTTAAAGATATGAAACCATCAGGCCCCTACAGTTGCTTACTGTGTGATGATTGGTTTATTAACCGATCTAAAATGATTTTGCATTACGCAGTAAATCATAAAAAAGATTTTTGTGGTATATGCAGGTAATAATCATAATAAATTTAGTGCTAAATGTGTTGTATTTTATCCAGAAAACTGTCTATGTTAATTTTTTTTTGTGATTTAGATACTTCGTACCAAATAGACAGGCCTGGTATGCACATGAGAAATTTCATTCACCATGGCCATGTTCACAATGTGTAGAAACCTTTACCTCAGAGCTATTGTTGAGAGAACATCTTAATACTGCACACAATCTGGTCCATTGTAGATTGTGCCACTTCAGGGTGTCTGCTGATTTTAATTACAACTCACATTTATTTGAAAAGCACAATGTTACTAATGTATCTTCCAAAAATGAGGATATCCTATGGAAAGTAGAAGGTGGTACCTTTCAGTGTTTACTCTGCTCTAAATCAGAAAATACATTATCAACTTTTTTTGGTCACTTTATGGGTACTCATCATTTAACTTTAAAGTGCCTCACATCGGTTATAGCCGGCAGAGACACGCCTTTCACAGTAAAAGGGGCTGATGTTAGTGAAAAATTTATTAATGACCAACTCAAAAGCCATGTTCGATTGGGTTATGTTGATTGGGAAACAAAAGATGATAAAACAATGAATGAATTTGAAAAAGAAAAAGATTTGGAAAGAAATTTAAAAAAAATAGAACAAAGCGCATCTGTGACAGAAATAAAAGAAGAAATACTTAGTGATGCAGAAGAATTAGTTGAGAAAGAAAATGAGATTAATCAAAAAGATGAGCCTGCAAGCAATTATTATAAATGGGCTGAGGATTTTGATATTACATACATGGAAATTATCATAGTCCATAAATCATATTATGACTATGTCGACACTTCCCTCAGGGATATAAATTCTAATGTGATGCCAGAGAAATCTTATTTGAATTACGAAAGAATGAAAGCAGAAATATGTATGGATGTTGAATGCGGTTTTTGTAAAGCAAACTTTGACACAGCTCAGTCTTTTGTTGAACATATGAATAAAATTCATAGTGTTAAATCCATTCCTTTATATTCTTGTCGAGTGTGTTGTGCGACATTTGATAATTATTCAGATTTATGTACCCACGTTACTGAGGAGCTAGCAGATTTTGAGGATCTTTGGATTTGTCAGTTTTGTGACAAGGAGTTTGATAACCGCGAAGAGACAAGACATCATCTGACCGAGCATTGGACTGCTTTGGACTATGATAACTGTTTTAGTCCGCATTTAGGTTTTAAATGCAAATACTGTCCAACATTATTCTGGAACGAACCAGACAGAGAGACACATCAAATAAGAGTGCATTTGGACAAATATAAACATCAGTTCTACAAGTGTGACAAATGTGATATGGAATTTGGTGATAAGGTATATAATAGATCTCATATTTGATGATATTTATCACAAAATTTATTAAATTTGTAAACGATACTACGGTCTTCATGTAAGCTACGCGCATATATAATATTATTTTACTGTTAATTTGATGTTGTAAGCTACAAACACATGTAAAATGTATCATAATATGTTGAATGCGCATAGTTTATGCAAAAATCATAATCTCATTTAAATGTGTACTCCCCAATATCTTAGATATCATTAGGTAACTTTTATTGCAATACATATATGCTTGAATATACGTTGTATATAAAAACATAAAAAAAATAGTCTAATCTAGTAAACATTGTGGATATATTAATAATATTATTATTATAATTTAAGATAATAATTATATAGGGTGGCAGCCGGAGGTTGCAGGCATACTACGAAACTTACTTATATGAATATTATACTAAAAATTACACATTTAATACATCGATGTTGCCCCGGCGATGTTCGTTTATTTTTAAATCTGTAACGCGTACGTAACATAATTGTAAATTTGTTTCAGGTTTGGTATGTATACCATCATTTGGAAAACCATCAAAACCCAAATGCAGTTACTAACTACATCCTAAAGTGTCACATCTGTTGTTCGGTGATGGCAACCATTGAGGAGATGAGGGATCACTTTGCAAGGAATCATCTTGAGTTCAAGAAAGTCTATTGTAATATAGAGCCTTGCTGTTATAAACCACTGAACCACCAGAGGTCTTTAAAAATACACATTAAGGTTTGTTGTCTGTTCATGTAATGCAATAAAGAAATCTTGCTAGTTTAGATAGCAAAAAAATATTAATCTTTCTAATGTTGGAGCCTTAAGTTATTTTTTAATTAAAATTTTTCATATTTATGGGCTTAACCATTTTAATATTAAAAGATAAATATTTTTTTATATAGAATGCATTTTCAAGTTCAACTTAAGGAGTATCTTGTTTCAGAAAAATATGTAATATACTTTGTCTTGAAAAGTCAAAGGCCAAAATTTATTAAACCTTTTTATATTTATTAACATTTAAGAAAGTCGCCAGTTCCATCCATGTTCCAACCAGTTCCAAACCAGTGTTCCAAACAGAAAAATAGCATTTGATTCATCTTACTACAGAGATTCTACAGATGCTTCCTCCGTGCTACAGAGGAATAATGTCCTAAAGCTATAATATTTGTCAGATGGCGCACAGGATAAGCGATTTACCAAAAACTCCGAGAGTGCCAAAAGCTAAAAAGATGGTGTCATGCAACATATGCAGTCGTAAGTTCAACAACGCTCGTGCTTGCAGCACACACATGACGCAGGTGCATGGACCTGGGAAGTTCAAATGCAAACTGTGCCGCGAGGTGCTGCAGACTGCTGATGAAAGGTAGGAATCTAAGGTTCAATAGGGTTGTGTTTTTGGGGTATCGATAAAATACAAAGATTCTATTTCTCAAATATTTTTTTCGATTAGCTGCTAAATATAATTGGTATATTTTCACCAATTAATTCGTCGGCTAGCTACTGTCTAAATATACTTACATTTTGGGTAAATCATAAGTCCATATTCATCTCGTAATTTGACTGCATAACTTTAAAATATGTAGAAATCGGATCAGTGGTTTTGGGCGAAAAGGAAATATTCCATGCATCTCTTGTATTTATTTATTCATATTAATACATTAGACGACTATTAAAAATGTCTTTGGTGTTGAGACTTATTGGACATTTTTATGATTGTTTGATAGTCAAGATTTCATATAATAGTTTTTGAGCTAAGTAATGTAGCTTATTATAGATTACTATGGACTATTATCTGCTGCAACATTTCGCTATAAGTTGTAAAACCAACAAATAAACATGTACGCCTGCTAATTGTTAGGATATTTCTATTCCACAAGATTAATTTTCACTTCCTAGGCTATACAGAAGACCGTAAGTATAATAGATTCGTTGCTTGAGGTAATTTTATTATGTAAGAGATAATTCACTGCTTGCCTTGTATGGAACATATGAATTTTTAGAGAAGAATCTCGCTAATAGTCTCTTTAATCCCAGGAAGCTCCACTACCTCCTGTGCCACCCTGGTCGGCATCCCTTCGAGTGTACCGAGTGCGGAAAATCATTTCAATACAAATCATCACTGTACATGCACAAACAGGAACACATGCCGAACAAACAGAGCTACACTTGCAGTTACTGCAGTAAGGTTTTCGCGGTAATATTATTGATAATACATTTATATGATTAATAAATATAACCCAATAAATAATAAAAGCTGTGTGCAGCTTGAAGTTAGATCAATCAGAAACAAAATAATGATTTTAAAAGCATTTATGTTAACAAACATAAATGCTTTTTAAATCATTATAAATAAATAATATTAAGTTATATATTTAATTTTTTTAGTTAAAATTCTACTTTTCCAAAAATTTACGGTCAACACTGTGTTTGAGACGTCTTTCTTCGGCTCATACACAATAGTAATGTTTCTTCTTGGCTCAATAAGCGATGTAGGAAAATATAAACCAACTATTGAATAGTAATTTAGTTTTGTTTAATATACTTGAGTTTCGTATGATTACAGAAGAAGGATTCGTATCGCGAACACGTCCAGATACACGAAGGTCCTCGCCACGCGTGCTCCTACTGCCCGATGAGGTTCGTCCAGCGATCTAACATGTTGAGACACGAGCGGCGTCACACGGGCGAGAGACCTTACAGGTGTCCACATTGCACGAGGACCTTCGCTGATAAAGGGGCCTGCACTTCACATGCTAGGTAGAAAACAAAGCATTCGTTGGAATCTATAAAAAAAAAATACCGGCTGTATTTAAAATTAGAAAAGGTTTTGACTTAAAAAAATAATAATTTGAAAAAGGAACCCATATCCATTCCATATCCTAAGACTATCTTAACCAAAATTTTCTAATATACAAATTATTGGGAGACTATTATATTATCATAATCTTTATGCATGACCAAACACCACAGATTGTATTTTTATCTCATATTAAAAATCTATTTCATAACAATTAATATATAAATATTGTTATCAGGACACATTCTAAAGACTCGTCCTATGCGTGTGTGTACTGCGGCCAGACGTTCGTGCAGAAGTCGAAACTCACGTACCATATAAGGAAACACACGGGAGAAAGTAAAGCCAAATAGTTGATACATGTAGAAAATTATTCACGTTTCTGTACGGCCTCCATTGTTTTGTAGATTTGGAGTCGTGTTCCGTTTGTTCGAAGCTGTTCACCAGCGCGTGTTCATTGCGGGAACATATGAAAATACACGTGGAGAAGAAGAAAATCGTCAAATGTCCTCTATGCGGTGAGACACTCGCTAGCTATGTGGTATCAATGGTGACTGAAACGTCTCGCCCGCCCGTGGTCACGGTTGCTGCGAAGTAACCGACACGCCGGGTGGGGGTAGTTTTAAAAATAGCACAATACGTGTAGTAATCCGAAATCGGAAAATATTAATTCATATGAAATCTTAGATCGCAATAAACCATTTATATTACCAACACTGAGTCTACTTTTACCGTTAAATCGAATTGAATAATTTTATTGCTAAATCGTTTATATTTCCAGACAAGGGCTATCAGGACGAGCGTTACATGCTGCGTCACCTCCGCACGCTTCATTCCCGTTCGCAGTTCTCGTGTCCGTTGTGCCACAAGCTTCTCTCTAGCGCCGCAGGACTCCGGCACCACGTCATAACACACAGCTGCGTCAATACTTTCCAGGTTTCAAAACACAACTCTCCCACAGACTCTTTATACTATTTATAAATACAGACAATAAAAACCATAAGTCTTAACCTACTTTTTGTCATACAGAATCATTACACAAAATATATTTTGGTTTAAATTTTTACTAATAAATATGATTTTTCGCAGTGTAAATCCTGCACAAAATCCTATGCAGTGAAAAGGACCATGTTAAAGCATTTAAGGAAGCGGCACGGATTAACAGGCAACGAATTAAATATAAAGGATTACTACACGAGATTAGAACCACGCGAGTGTCAATTGGATCTAGACGAGACAACAATGACCAGTATATTCGGACCTCCCAAGAAGAAATGTACAGATATATTGTTCGGTGATTTCGTAACTTTAGCGAAGACAATCAAAGGACCAGATGAAAAGAAACCAGACGGAGACAGCAGTAGCGATGAACCGGTTACAAGGATTAAGCAAGAGGTCCAGAGCCAAACTGAAATAGAAATAGAACCAACGGATTTTGTTAGTGTTAAGATTGAAAGTGTGGACGCTGGTTACACTGAGTGATATACACATATTTAATTTATTGCTTTAATATGACAGACATGACATTTATAACCTTCATGATAACAGTTTAAGTAGATTAAAAATAGTTTTTTTTCATAAGACTAAAAACACTGTAAATGTTTGCCTTTTAGCCGTTCGATAAAAGTAAAAGTCTTGTCACTTAAATGTCTTGATAAAAGAGTCATTGCGAATTCAATAACCTTCTGCCAACAGATAAAGTTACACGACACTGGCAGAATATCTGCACGTCTTTGCACGGACGAAGGCCATATTTAAAACAACCGACCTACCGACAAAATAACTTTTCCACGAGTCCAGTGCGAATGAAGGCATAGCATAAAATAACCGTGTACACGATCCTAGTATATGTCGGGCAAAGTATTTGATACCTAAGTAAAAATAAAAAAATTAAGTTCAACATTATACTACCAAAAATATACTTCTGTTTATATTTTTACTAGTTGAGGCGTCCGTTAAAAATATGTTTTGTTATTATAATAAGATCATTTACTCTAACTAAGTTTAATAATATTTTTAATTTTTGGAATAGTTTCATTCTGTGTTTTTTTATATGTTAAGTTTTTATTGTCACATTTAATATTTAAGTTATTAAAGAAGGTTACTCTTTAACAGTATTTTTATTTAAATTTTTAAGTAAACAGAAGGCAATATACATAAATTGTTATTACCTAATAAAAAAAGATTTCAATCTATGGAGGTTACAGTAATACTAAATGAACTTCATATATCTCTCCTATCCTGCATAAACATAGGTAGAAATATCTTCTG
>DVQP01001460.1:0-15426 GCA_018231745.1 Danaus eresimus
GAAGATAATTATAGTAAGACTTTCCTCGTCCCGGGAGAACCCACAATATTCTCTGAATAGCGCTATAAAATACCTTAAAGTTTACTCACATTTCGTCACTCAGACAAATGAACCCGGAAGTTTTATTATAATGCTATGGAAGACAGAACAATATGGTTTGTTTAATTATATTTTATAATAACAAGCTATTGATCTGAAGAAATCTTTACTAATTATCCAAAAAAAATTAATTAGAGGGAACGGAAGTCGCAAAAATATCAAAAAGACTCTTGTTTATAAATTAAAGTTAGTAAATCCTATGTACATTTGTCAAGTTTTCTAAACGTCAAGTTGAATTTACAAATTGGACTTAGGTTTTAAATTTAGCACAACCTATGATAAATAAAGTAGAACAAAGAAAAGAAGAATAAGATATTAATTCTATCCTTAATAAACATTCTGCAAAAAAAGTCATTCGAGGCTTCATTTAGATTTTAGTTACTATGATTTCAAGTGGTAATTTCGTGTTATTTGGCAATATTATCCTTTTTTTTTTAGTTTTTTCGTTGTTAATACTTTCTTCTTTATATTTAATTTTAAATTTCTTTCAAATATATAGATTTATATTCTTCTAATTAACTTAAAGGAGAAATTCCTGAAAGTGTTCCAAACGTCTTCCCAGGTATGTATATAAAACTCTATATATACATAAATTTAATGTCATGTAAAATTATTTAACAAATTAAATTCATGTTATCGATCAAGGGATGTTCGATGGTCAATTAAAGGGAAGAGAAAATAGAGTACACCATGTTGAAATACAATGTGGTAGAAGTCTTATGTTAAATAAGCTACAATACTATTAATTTAGCAAATTCCCAGAGCATACATGCATGCAGGCATACAATACAAATATTTCTGTACGTAAAAGACATACATTTAGACATGTTCTAAGTTACACTCGAAATATGAGTCAACCAACAGGAATCCCTAATAAACAAATGTTTTTATTCAATATAAGAAACCTGTATTTTTTTGTAATCAATTAAAATGTTGCATAACAAATTCCATTGCTGTGGCTACAGACATTTTTTATATCCTTAAACATTTAAAAGAATTTTACATAAGCGCGTAAGTTGTTCAATTGTTTTAAATTGCTTTACAATTTCTATTGGACCAAATTTGATTTCAATTTAATATGAACACTTCCAAAATAGTTCTAAAGCCTTCTGTAAATGTAAATATTATAAATATTATAAGAGCTTGATCTGTTGACCACAGAAGATTTAAGAGCTTAAAGAAATTCAATAAACAAGAATCTTTATTCAATTAAGATTCCTCTGTATTAAAGGTGTTTTATATATTAAATTGAGTTTAAATTTTAATGCAAACTTTATAGTCACACATATTTTATAATTTGCATTATATATTGGTACCGTATTTTTTTCTAAATTAATAGTTTTATTTTTAAGAAATTATATAAATATATGCAGATTAAAAACAAGATTTTCTGTCTTAATTTCTGTATTCCGGTTTTTAATTCTAGAATTGCCTTAAATATATTAACAAAAACAAAACAAGTGACAACGGTTTATATTAAATTTGAGGAATATTTGTCAAACAAAATTTTATCTTTTATACATATATACACTATAATAATCGTTAAACAATTATGATTTCATTTTCTAACAAATAACATGTTACATGCAGAACTTTTAGAATAGTCTTATTTAGAAAAAAAGCGATGTTACAAAGAATTAAATACAGTAACTCGTCCACATAAACATATGAAAGGTTTTGAGTTTTTTTTTCTTTTGTACTCCGAAGGACAGGAAACACAAGCGCAACATTAAACTTATTTCACATATGAATAATCCATTTAGTTTTGGCTCACAGAACACTTCGCTCAGTTTCAATAAAAATATTTTAAGTCAAAATAGAACTAAGATATAGTGGATTAGAGGTAGAAATATTTTAAGCTACTATGAGAGATAATGTGCGAAAAAAAAATCTTAGCTATATTCTAATTACAAAAGTTAAGTCACAAACTTTGCATACAAACATAAAAAGTAACAAAAAATGTATTTTAATAATTATCAAATGCGGATGCAGTTTAGAATCCTAAGGAAATATATATTTGTAACAAACTGACAAGCTGATGAGTAAATTTAATGATATAAATATATCTCATGTCAGTATAGAGAAAATATTCATATTAAAAAAACCTGATCTCGTAAATTATATGAAGATATAATAATCAATCTATTTTTCTATATATATGGTTTTATTGGTTCAAAACATTTCTTTATCTTTAGTACAAGTGCGTGTGATCACACTTCATACAAAGCGTATGCCGTATCCCGTTCAATAACTTACGTTTATACTTTAATATGGCTTGAGATAAGAGAATGGAGTTTTACGTTTTGTGACTTTTCAAACTTTAAGAAATCATACTGAAACTCTATCTCCAAAGAAAATAATGACACTACCTTAAAAAAGAATATAGAAATAAAATATTTAAAATTTAGTTTCATCAAAAGGAAAAGTTTATTTTCATATAAAAAATTCTCAACCGTTACGTAATACTCAGAAGCTTCATGTAAGCCTTCTCTTAACTTTTATATCCATTCCGTCTGACAGGATATGTGCCGTCCTAAAATTTTAAACATGACCGTGTTAAATCTTCGTGAATTTAAATCATTTGATGAAGAACTTTGTTTGTCTTCAATGCTAACAGAATTTTACGACGCTTGAATATAAAAAGCTTGTCAGAATGCCTAGGTCTGTGAATAGTTTTGAGAGCTTAAATAGTTAAAGAATACTGGTTCTGAATCATAAATTTAAAAACACGATTCTCATTTCCGACTCCACATTTATAAATATTGATATAAAACTAGATCGAGACTTCACATTTTGATATTAATTTTATAGGATTCTAATGGTTTCTATAGTTATAGTTTTACTTTTGTTTATGAATAATTTTCACAACGGAATATTTCGATAGTCATTTGTAAATCAACAAATACATTACTTATATCTGTTTATTTTTTTAAATAAATTGGTGAGAAACAAATACGCGATCTTAGTTTATTTAAAATATAACTGTCGAGTTAAGCTCTGTGGCCAGTTAGATATAAAAATAATGAATAATATATAATCTTTGGTTTTAACCAAATTATAAACACTTTCAATCTAACTTTATTGTAAAAGCTTCGGGCTATGAAATCCTATTTTACGTTTCTCCCTTAGAAAAGTTAAAAGAAAATCCCTACTATAATAATTTTTAAACACATGTGTCGTTTGAAATATTAGAATCCCCATTATCGTCTCCACAACCACATAAACTAAGGCTAATTGTAAGCAACGAACAACAAATTTGAAGCGGAAACGAGTTAAAATACGTTTATATCAAACAAATGCGGTAATTATACAGTTTGACATAGTTTCATTTCCACGATACTAATTTACCGTCGTGTCTGGAAATTAGACAACTTTAAAATGTAATAGAACTTAGTAATAGCTGAAAGTTTACTATTTATTTCAGTTAAAATGTTAATTAGCTTATTTCGTGTTATGATGCGATTATGGCAACGAATTCCGTCTATATTTAGAACTTGACATTTGTTTGAATAATTGCCTTTGTTATGGTGTCGGGTAATGTATACCACGGACGGACGATTGGGTGTGTTTTGTATATAGTGTCTGAACATATTATGTAATATGTAATATCAAAGTTAATTCGCCTACAAAAAAAATATTTGCAATCTATTGAATTAAAATTAATTGTATCTTATAATAATGATCATAACTATAGGAACCGATTGTAAGGTAGCAGTAAGTAGACCACATAAACTTTCGCATTTAATTGTTACAAATAACAATTTGTTAGTTATTTTTATAAGAAAAGAAATAAAACTGTCTTTCTTAAAACTATTAAGTCCTAAATTCATTCCTTAAACAGAATTAATTTTTCTCTTAATACATTTTAAACGAAACGAACAATCATTGAATCTTAAATCATTACCATAAAATATAGTAGTAGAAAATTACATTAAATCATTAAATATTTAGTTTGACTTTGTCTGAATAAACGAATACTTTACGTACATATAATGACGAGTTAAATTATTGTTACTCTTATGTCATAAGTAAAGACGGGAAAATATGAAGATGGCTTTATTAATTTGAAACGATGCATTCGAAGGCTTTTTCAGACTATCATTGTCATGGCCACCATGACATCCTCTGTCAAACACGCGATGGCGTGACAATGCTGGTATTATCTTTACGCATTTAATTTTCAAGGGAAGCCATGTTTGTCACATTTCTTTGAAGTATTTTTATCATAATGGGCTTGTTTTGTAGATACGTTATCAGTTTATGAAAAATATTAAGTGCTATTCAAATAATATTTACATATGATATTGATATTCTATATCTCTATAGTATTAAAGTTGTAAGCTGTAAGAAATATCCCCTTGTTGCACACACCAGATGGACTAAGGCAATGATTCCTTAGGATTTTCACGAGTAATTCACATTGGAATAGAACTAATTTAACACTAACACTTTTAAGTTTAACTACTATGCCACAACTAATTATTTCAAATTCATAAGTAAAATAAAAACGTCATTTAATTTGACATTTCATGATAATACACATTCAGTAACTTTTATTGAACTATGTATTGTATGTGTGTGTGAAAGTCTTGGTAGTGTGTGTAATGTTTATTTTATTTAACATCACATATCTCTAACACATTCTTTATACTAATATGGCGTTGCATATGATCTGCATATAAATTTTGACTGTTTATTTCCACGTTCATCTGTTAGTACAATTCTTTTATCAAGAAATACCAAATAAAATTTATTTATTCGTTTTGACTTCTTTGCAGTGATCGTTAATACGGAACGATGAGTTCGGAAATAATTCCCGAAATTTGCATAATTTTCTTTCGGAGCTGTAATAAACTTTTGAATATAAAGTCATTGAAATGTATTTCCTCTAACTCAGTAGAAGATGTTGTTTAATTTATTGTATAGGTTGTTTAAACAAAATGCATATTACAGTGCAACGAAACACTTTTGAACCCTTAATACAAATTTTTAACTTAAAAAACACGGAGAGTTGATTTTCACTTCGTTATTTTCACACCTTATAATAAAATGTATCAGGTGATTTATAAGTTAAAAAAGTTGAAACTGTCTGTGTTAAAGTAAATTATAACAACTCGAACTTAGGTACCTGAATTCATATGGTATCAAAAATATATTTGATGGTTTTCATACATCACGAGCAGCGAACACGCTAGAAATATATTTTGTCCCTAATATATATCGATCAAATAAGGAATAAGCTCTCTCACTCGTGTTCTTCCGTAACCTTTTAGATCAAAAACCTCAGTTTTTGGTGCTCTCATTAACGACATCTAAGATTTTCGTATGCACTTCTTTACATGAAACTACGCTTTTTGTTGTCTACTTAATCCCTAAATTTTGGTTCCTTTACAGCAAACGTGATTACGGGTAAATGAGATAATGTTGTTACAAAATAATAAAAAACTTAAGTATCCGGAAAGCTTAGATACATTTAGTTTTCTCATATTTTGTATCACGCACAGAATTGAATTAAACTAGAAGGATTCTGTTTTTATGTATCTATTCAAACTTGTTATAAGGGTGATAGTAAAAGAATTAGGTAACATTTTAAGCATCTTACGATTTCGGAAGTAAAAGTTTCTTGTGTTCAATTAAGTCGTTATGACAAAGTATATATATTTTTAATTTAGGTTTTTTATTTTTCGTGGGTCTAAGTGGTATATGCTTATACAAATTAATGAATATTCATACATGGTAGACGTTAATTTAGATAATAATTTTTAAGACAAATTTTTTAATATTTGTAAGACTACAGCTATGACCAAACTTCGACAAAATGTTTTGTGTGCCCTTAATAAATTTGCATCGTCACACTACAAACGAAACGTTACCCATTTCTTATTAAATAACGTACGTTAATACTGTAATGTACCAAGATTTATGACAAAAATTGGAATCACTGAATTACTCTGTGTGCCGATGGTACTTGCAGTAAGTATATAAAATGTTAATCTTAGCTAAAAATAACTGTTCTTGTTTTGTTTAAAAAATATTTATTACAGCGAAAGAAAATGTATCTAACATAAGTGACTTTCCTGTTGACACTTGCAAAGAACTGAAAAACAAATGAGTCAAACAAAGAATGTAAGTTGAACCATTTTACATTACGGTCATTCCATATTATAGTGTCATATTACACCGTTAAACGACCTAATAAATATACGGGTGTGTTCCTGACGCACTATTCAAACTGAGGTGTACACTGTACTGTGTACATCCTACGAATATTTATATATTTTATGTACAACTAACCGTTTGTTAGACGCTTAATATTATATTAACACACACAGACATACATACACACACATATATTCCCGCGGGATTAAGATTTAACATTTGTATATGATGTCACTGTTGGTTTGATATCTATTGTTTTAACACACTATATATTTCTTTCTGGACGCAACTACCATGTTCAAAAGTATGAATTCATGGGAGAAACTAGCAAATAAATCAAAGAAACTTATTCCGTGATATACAAAACCGACCACAAATAGTTGGACGTTTTTCACACATAGATTGTAGATAATAATGACATTACTCCAAAATGCATTTAATAGGTTTACTACACAATCATTAAAGCATTTATCCAAACAATACTTAGTCAATTTGATTTTTCATAAAAACTAAACATTTTAATGTACAAATTTCGATATAATCTTTATTTATTTACTAGGAAATGTATTTGTTATGTAATATATAATGAATGCACACAAAAACGTCGCATTTAAAGCGGTAAGCATCTCATTTGGCATTAAAGCTAACACTTGCCTTGCTAATTAGCTACCGACAATGATAATGACCACAGAGCGATGACTCTATTAGAGCAGATAAATCATTTAATGACAATTTATTGTCAGATCATTCTGATATAACTTTCTATATACACATTCATAATTAATTAACGTCTTAGATATTTATATATATTTATTTCAATTTTTTATTTTCAAATAAATTATTATCTTTATCAGTAATCCGATTGACCGTTCTGATAGAGTTGTTATCATGTACTTTACTATATATACATATAGATTTTATTCACTTTTTGTTTAAGACTAAGCAGTATAAAAATTACAAATATATATAAATAAGTATTCGCTTTTTTATGTATATTTTTAACTATTGAATATTATGTAATAATAATATACATAATGTTATATTTTATATTTAATGTAACTGCAAGTAGCTTCCGAATTAATACGTCTGTTTAAATATTAATTATATTTTTTATACACAAAAATAATTATAACATAAAAACTATACATATTTCCTGTAATGAAAAAAAATCGGTATATTTCAAGAATAAATTAAACTGATACAAAAATAATTCTATACATATATTTTATAATATCAACTCACTATAACAATAACCATAATTCTAAAATAATATTTGTTACTGAAGAGTTTCTTTCGGAAATTTTAAATATAAATCACGTCAAAGACAATAAATAATTTTTAAACATTATTCATCATATTAATATAATGAAATCTCAGTACGTCTGATTCTGTATACGCTAACAATGTTAAACCGGCAATAGCTTTGCATATTCGTTTTAAACTCACGGCACGCTTCGGAGGTGAAAATAAACGGGGAAGTGATATCAAACTAAGATACATTAAAACCTACAATATTCAAGCTGAATTCCAGATTGCATGACATTAATCTCATTGTTTACTAACTAACTAACGTTCGACAACACGTCATTAGAAAATTGAGAAAATAAACGCGGTGTTACCTCAATTCTTTCGCAATACAAAATAATTTATAAATAAATATATTTTATAGTTACAGTATAATGAATTTTGCGTTCATGTTTTATAAATTAAGCAACTAGTAACTATGCCCTGTTGGGTTCAAGAACCTTTATGAGCAAAACCTTCCTTTAAAAGTGTAAATTTATTCAAATTTCAAAAAAACAACCCACACGCCTGCATCCTTTCGATGCGGTTACGTGTGAAAGAGTAAACTATATGTTTTAACTATATGTGAGAAATAGACAACTATATTTCAGTGATGGCTGCTGGGAACCCGTTCAACAATAGCTAAGCCGGTGATGCGCGGGAGCAAAAAAAAAGCTTTTTAATAGCATTAGTTTAAAAAAAAATCAAGCTATAGTCTAGAACACGGGTATGGCGAAGTTCTTGTAATGCATATATATTTAACTGAATCGATTAAATATTTTTTTTATTATTTTTTGTGTAAAAACATTATGTAAGGAGGATTTAAGTCAGGAAAAAAAATATCATAACATAAATAATTTTGTGACTAGTAGGGATATGATTCAAACACATAATTAAATATTAACATAGCTTTATCTTTTAAAATTCTTGCTTTTTATTGGATAAAAATATATCATATTAAAAAAAATATATTCTAATAGTTTGTAATTAAATTTATGTATTACAAAACCGAAAATAAAAATTAACGTTATTAGTAGAAATTATTAATGTTTTGTCGTTATTGTGTAAATTTTTTTTATATATATTTTATTTAAAATTCTTCTGCAGTCTGAACACAAGCGACTCACATCCGTTGTGGAATGAACTATACTTGAGAATACTGAGGATTTAAACATATTCACAACCCGAACACTTCGTAGTTGAACCTTTAATATATACATATATATATAATATTAAATAAAGCATTATAATATAACTATGTACAAAATACTATTCATTTAAAAACAATTATAAAGATTGTAATTTAATTAAAAATTTACTCATATTTTAATAACTATGTATTTGTATCTAAAATCATAAAATTTCATAGACATTTAAAGGAAAATCCGTATAATTTAACATTTTTATCCGAACAACGAATTCAATTTTATAAATTTTAAATAAACGCTTTAGGAAAAAATAATGTAATGATGTGCGCATGCGCAATTTGTAATCCCGTTGCTGAGTTACGAGGAGATATCAAACACACATGTTAACGTATGTACGGATATACATATATGTAAACAGTTAAATAAATATATATTCCAGTTAACTATAATAAAAAAATATTTAAGTCAGAATACGATATTTATTTTAATACATATTTAATTTTAAAAAGTAAAAATTACTTGTTAATAAATAAAATTAACTTGAATTACCCAAAAAATCTGCAGTCCATATCAGCAGTATCCAGAAAACGGTGCTAGTGTTTTGCGAGTCTTGTTCAAAATATATATCAGGTTCTCAAATCGGAATTTGTCTTGGGAGTAATCTTTTTGCGAATTCAAAGAACCGTCGGTCCAACATTTTGGATATGTTGGAGCAGCTATTAAATCTCCCCTTTTTAATTTGTCTTATTTTATTTCAAAACAGATAATATAATCTTAATAATATTATAGAAACGAAAAGTGTGTCCTAAAATTTAAGGCAGAAATTAATCTAAAATTCTTAATAAAATTATAACTAATGCAGAATTAATAAAACAATGTATCATAAAAATATATTAAAAAATGTATGTATATATTCTTTTATATAAAATATATATTAAAAGTAGTTCCTGACCAAATGATGGCTTTAGATTTTAATATTTTAATCATAATAAATATATATTCCATTAAATATTTGTATTATTTTGTTATTATATATTTAGAAAATTCATACATGAGCAGAACCGAAGGAATCAATTAGTGTTAAAATAACATAAACAAAATGTCTTTGAAGAGTTTTTAATTGGAGACTAAATCAATATAGCCCTTTATTTGTACTGTTGATAATTTTAATGCATGCTCTGTCAATTTTTAATTAATATATGAAGGTCTGAGCGAATGTTCCAAGTTTTTTTTTTTCATCGAATATTCGTTTTATTTCATATATAAAATTTACATTAGATAATTATTTTTGTACGGAAATTGTCTAAGAGGATTTTTTAATACAACGTAAATACAATTTTAACACAATTAATGTATACAAAATCGTCGATTGAAATATTTTACGAATAAAATATATTTTTTTCCACCATAAAGTAAATTTCACTGGACTAATTTTATTTTATTTCCCTATAATATTTTACCGTACGTGTATTTCTTGTATTTGAGGATAAGGGTGGGTATGTTTTGATATTCGATTGTTTAGTTCAATATGTTTTTCGATACTAAGATATTTTTTTCATAGATACTTGGATTTTGCAATGAATTTTTAACTTTAAGGAGATTAATATTAATCAGGCAAACGATTTTAGATCTGCTTAAAGCTTCCTTTATGAATGTATTATTTTTTATATATAAGTCTACATTATATAGAGATGAGCTTTTATTACGTTTTCTGCTCTATAGCATACAAAATTGTAATGAGATATTAGACTTTCGCGAAATTCATTTCCGACACGTCGATAGTTTTAGTTTTTTAAAATAATAAAATACGCATAGTGTTAGTTTTATTTAAACAAACAAAATTAATGTAAGACATATATGACATACAGTAAGTCGATAATATTATTATTAAGAAGGCCTACCATTTAATATTATACTCTAAAATTAATAAATATTTATGATAATTACGTGATGTGTTAGATAATTATTTAAGAAAAACATTCATTAAATCTAGATCTGCTTTCACTATACTACGTAACACATAAAAAAATGTCACATTAATATATTTGAGAATAATTCTTAAAGAAAATGTATGGATTATATAAATGTATGTATTTAATATCGGTCGATCGAATATATATATATCGGGAACCAAACAGATCTATAACGTGCGAACAAAGTAATAGATACATTTAACATTTGATACAACATCAAAATAAAGTAATGATATTTTTATGTGACCAATTTCTAAAATAAAAAGAAGCGAATTGAGTGCGTTGAAATCTATTCAACTAATAACTAAGTTTGAGGAGTAATTAAAAATATTTCACTCCATACATCAAAATACTTTTGGTTCTCTAACAATTTACATACACACGGCACCAAAATTTCATATCATATATCGTGGAAGAAACTTTAAACTTGATATTTTATAAGGAAATTTTGTGTCATGTCTCATCGGAAAAAAAAAAGATTTGACACGATATATCAAATTCCTGGACCCGGAAGAAAAACAAAGCATTTTATTAACTTCTATACGTGCATAATTTGACACCGAAGAGTATAAATCCAAAGTTAAAAATCAACCGTGCGAATGAGACGGGTGAATGGTTCCGTCTCGCTCCAGACCAAACCAAACCGGTCCTGGGCCAACTTCACTCGGTTGCATTTTATTAAACGAAGGTCAGACACTCGTCTAGTGTCGATTGCCACAGATGCTCAGTGACATTCATACCGCTTGGACGTTGATGTGCTCTTTGCAAATGAATTGAACCGTATCATTTGTAACTGTGCTAATATCTGTGTTTGTTTGTTATTGTATAGTTAACACTTACATTAATTGTGCCTGTGTTATGTGCGTGGGTTATTTGAACCACATCCGTACGGTTTTATGTTATTTGGTGAGTTTTTATTGTATATACAGTTAACTTTGATCTCATTGCATTAATTTCGTACCGAACTTTATTTCGTCTAGTATATCACAGATATCTTTACGTTAGTGAATGAAAATGATCCTTACTCATGTTTATTATAAGGTCCACAATTATTAAGAACCAGTTGTAATTTATCACGGGTGTTTGTAAACCTGAATTCTAGGACCCAGGTCTATAATAGTGTTTAAAAAATTGTACACACTAATGTGAATTTGCGGGAAAAAAAATACTGTTAAACTAGGAGCTGATTTTAGAAAAGGCGAGACAAGTTTTTATGAGGTCCCTTTTATTTTATTTTTTTAACGAGATGTTTTTTTCAAGGCAGTTTCTGCTTTTGAAAGTTAACTAGGACTTGAAAGTGGCTGTGTATAATCAAGAGTTTTATAATTATCGGCATCTTATCGTTGCATTATTATATCATTAATATCATATCATTAATATCATAACTATTTTTATGAAGAATAAAAATCTGTTCATTATGTAGTATTTATTCAGAAATAGCAAAAAATATTTATATGCATGATATGATAAATATTTTAGGCAAATGCTGTTTTTAATTATTTGTTGGGACTGTTAAAACTTAAAAAGCATTATATTTTTACAAATTAGATGTATAATAATTCGTTTAGTGTACTTGTGAAAGTTTTAAATTAAGATTTGTTTAATAAAAGTCAATAACATTATATATGAGAATATATTTTTTATTTAAAATTAAAATAGGCGCATGTCGTTGGTTTAGCGAAAATAACAATGATTAGAAATTATTTAAAAAGTTGAGTGTATTAAACTTGCAGATTTACTTGATATGTGTAGTTAAAGGGAATCGAAAGAGTACAAATACATTAATTCATTAGAAAACTATGTTTAGATTTGAATATCTTGACTACTAAATGTAATATATATTTTTTATTCCTAAAAATTATATATCTATGATAACTCTTTGTAATCGTCTCATTATTTCAAGGATGTATTGATTTCTTTTAACCTACATGAACTTATAATATTTTACGCAAACTTAACTTTTATTCTCAGTGAACTATTCTATTCTAACTATTGATAATGAGAAAATCATTATGTATGTCATTCGACTTAACTGGTAAAACGATTTTGATGCAATTTGATGTGACAGATAGGATTTCGGAGAGCTAAACGAAATTAATCCAAGCTATCAGGTCAAAGTTAAAAATAAAATAAATAACCAATAATGAATCTTTAAATCACCTTGTAATACATAATGAATATGATTTCAAATACATTTTCTTTGCTTTCACTTGCCAGTCTTAAGTTTCCAGTCCTGTTTTATTAAGACCTTCAACTAGAGCTTAAATGTCAGTTAAAACAGATGACAAACGCTGTGAATGTTTTGTTTCAGTACGTCACAATATTGAATGCTTACTATAAGTTACAAGGCAGTACATAGAGGTTACGGAGCTTATACAGTTTTTCATTAGTTAATCTTCTCATATTGTTGTATTTACGTCGGTTATTACGATTTAAACTTATGCTAAGCATATTTGACTAGTGTCATCCTCTTGCTTCGCATGCGTATTTATAAAATTATGTTTTTAAAATGCAACAAATAAATGTGTTTCCTATATCGCTATAAATGATGAGCAGTATTATTGAAACTAAACTTATGCTAAGCATATTTGACTAGTGTCATCCTCTTGCTTCGCATGCGTATTTATAAAATTATGTTTTTAAAATGCAACAAATAAATGTGTTTCCTATATCGCTATAAATGATGAGCAGTATTATTGACAATTGATATTACGGAGGTAATCGACTCTCATCTTGTTATAAATCGGTACCTCCATTATAAGATGTAATATATACTCTGGAAACAAAACATATTGTGAATGTGTTGTTATGGCACAACCATATGTCTATAGCTAAAAATGCCTTTTTTTTTGGCCAGTCTATCGAAAAACTGGAAATTAATATTCGGAGCGTAATTAATTGGCATAGATAATTAAATATCTGTAACTAAAATGATAAATATTACACTTCTCTTTCTTTTATTTAAATCTTAAAATCGTTTTTATGAGTATTTTTTGGGATACAACTATTATAAAAGCCTTTTAATAATATTGTCAAATAGATTAATTGAATCAAAGCATGCTACTATCCTTTTGTTGCTCGATAGTACCTATAATGTAATAATAAAATAAAAAGGAAGAATTTCCGCGTGTTAAGATAAAATTACTTTTCATAATATCGTGATCCGTGGCGTGCCGACTAATGTTTTTATCAAAATATTTATAATCCCAGATAAACCTAGACGCTTCTTGCAAATATATGATTAAGATTAAACAAGGATTGCTTTTTGTTATAAATATTAAAAACGTCTAATAATAATCTATTAATAATATAATATTATGTTGAGATTTAAATTTTGGGTGAGTTTAAATTTAAAAGACTTTTATAGATCAAAAGCTGCTGAATTTGTATTAAAAAAAAGTATATAATTTTTTGAAATAACCTAAACGATTCAACACAGAATATAAAAGTGTGCTTACTATAAGTTTTGCATCTTCACACTTTACATTGAGTATTTCCAATTTTCTATTTATAAATCTTCGCTCGTTATAGCCTTAATGTTGATTATTGAATGGGAAACAGGAAACGCTACGTGTGTAGTACGGAACTCGTTATAAGTAAAGAGCTGTCTAGTAATTTAATAAATGACTAAAACGAAGCCGATTAGACTGGCATTGACACAGTATTATTATATTATCATATACATACCATTTGTCAAAAATATGATTATTTTCACATTATTAGAGCAAGGTCAAAGATATATCTGAAAATTTGTACTATTGCCAAATACGACGAACTTCAAACAAACAAATACAATAACCGTTTTGTATATGTACCTATGACAAATATTTTCATGACTATAAATGGTATGTGACTAGTTTTTAAATATAAGTAGAGCTATAAGTATATTGTTTTATATTATCTGTAGAGGTTCATAACATAAACATTATATATACAATCATTATTAAATAAAACTCATCGAAATCAACACAGTATTTTAAGAAGTAATTCGTAACTTAACTAACACCAAAAACAAACAGACATACAACATACAATAAATATAATGATGTCGATATTATATTGTTAAGACAAACTGTAACTTCTAAACGGATGACTGAGCTAAGCTTACCTTACCTTAACAAAGTGATTGGACGCTGTATATCAAAAGCCTCACATTCAAATCCAACTATCACGTATATTAACTACATATAAAACTATTACATACATCAATTGAATATTTATTTCAAATAATTTGTATACGTGAGGAAAGTAAACGTTTTACTGTCTCGAAACTAACGAGGAAGCAGTACTGCCAAATCGGTCAAGGTGCTTACGAAACTGTGATATAACAGCTAAGTACCGTTAAAATATATCCAATTGTACTAAGATCACGTTATATAATATGTTATAATACAATAAAATTTTAGAACTGTATTAATTGAATTGAACGTTTGGATAATTTATAAAAAAGTATAGGTTTTCTTGACTATCAGATATTTCGATTCGTGTAACGTATTTCGTAATTTTGCAGTTTTATCCAAAACTATTTTATTGAAGATATTTTAATTACTAGAAGAATGAATGATAAACCAATGTATAATACATTTGTTTGTACATTCTAGGTAATCTCTCTTCCCGTGAGTTTTTTTATCTTAATGTTTTGAGTCTACTTTATACGAATGAATCAAGAATTTATTAATTATAAATGATATCAAGTCATTGTGACAATAAAAATGTTTATTTAATTTATTTGATTAAGAAGATTTTATTTTATTGTATACTAT